>JAIGNY010001913.1:0-20981 GCA_020152595.1 Chiridota heheva | reverse complement strand
GTGGAATTCCATGTGAAAATTTTGGGGGAATGGCATGTGGGAAAGGATGGGGATGTCAGGGGAATCAGGTGGGATGTCATTTGGGACATGGGATGATCCATGTGACATCAGGGAATGCCATGTGGGCTGGATGATACTCTGTAGACATGATGGAAATTAACACATATGGGATGCCCCATGAAGGTGGGATGCCATGAGATATGGTGGGAATGCCATGTGGGACATGGGTGGGATGCCATGGGACATGGGGTTGGATGCCATGTGGGACATGGAGTGGAATGCCATCTGGACATGGGGTGGGATCATGTGGAACAGGGTAGAATGCCATGTTGGGATATGGTGGGATGCCATGAGTAACACAGAGCAATGACATAAGGTAGAATGCCATGTGACATAAAGTAGAGGATGCTAATGTGTGATATAAGGTAGGATGCCATGTGTGACATAGGGGTAGGAGGCTATGTGGGACATAGGGTAGGAGGCGACGGGGACATGGGATGTGATGCCATGTGGGACATAAAGTAGGATGTCATTGGGACATTGGGAGAATACCATGTGGAACATATGGTGGATGCAATGTGGAACATCAGGTGGGAAGCCACTGATGGACACAGAGGTGGATGCCATGTGGGACTGGAGAGGGATGTCATCATGGACATATAGTTGGATTAATGGGACATACATGTAGGATGGGATCCATGTGGGACATAGCATGGGGATGCCATGTGGGGTCATATGGTGGAATGCCATATGGACATATGGTGGAATGCCATAGGGGGAACATATGGTGGAATGCCAGGTGGGACACTGTATGGTGGAATTTCCATGTGGACATATGGTGGAATGGCATGGAGGACAAGGCATGGGATGTCATGTGGGACATCAGGGTGGATGTCATTTGGGGAAATGGGATGTGACCATCAGGTGGGATGCCATGTGGGACATGGGATGGGATACCATTTGGACATGATGGAATGCCACATGGACATGGATGTCACATGGGACATGGGGTGGATGCCATGTGGGATATGGGATGGAATGCCATGTGGAAATGGGATGGACATGTCATGTGGGACATGGGGTGGATGCCATGGGGCATGAGGACACTGGGTGAGGATGCCATGTGGGACATGGGATGCCATGTGGGACTTAGTGTGAGATGCCATTTTATAATTGGCCATATATATGATATAGGTGTCAATTTGCATGGGCATGCGAACCATGACGGTATTTACTTCTCTAGTTTTGAACTTGACATTTATTTTAAACATGACATTCATTTTTAAACATGGCATTCATTTTAAACATAGAAATTATGTTTTTATTTTGATAGGAAGCTATTTATCGAGAATTTTTTACGCAAGGAGACTTGGTAGAAAGCTATGGCATAGACACGCCAGAGATGTACGACAGGAAAAAGCTTTCATTCCAGAACTGCAGATTAATTTCTTGGATCACATTGCAGCCCTGTTTTCCAGTAAGTAAACCATATCATCTCTTCAAGTGACGTGATTCTTTCTGTTTGGAGTATGTTCATGACACTCCTGCAGATGTGGGGAAAGAAAAATATCCATAATCTATTTTGCAGTTGTAACTAATACTGTTGAGTCCAAGATAAGTCTTTGCTATGATCTGTGATTTTTAGGTATTTGAAAATATTTTGACTTAAAATCCTCGCTATTTTATGGAGGACAGAAAGACGAAAAGAATTGTTTTGAAATCATTACAAAATTGATAACAAACTCCACGCTATCCAGCCCCCATTCCGATCAAACCCACCATCAAGAACCTCTCACGACGACAATGTTTATATTACCCGCCTTAGAATAGGTCACACCCACCTCACTTTCTCCCCACCTCTTATTGGCTCCCAATCCCTCTGCAACAATTGCCATTGTACCTCACAGTCCATCACGCTCTCCTTTGCTTGCCCCCTTACAACCTTCTTCCCAGAGCTTCCCTTGCTCCCCGAGAACTTAATTGCTGAGTTCTACCAGAAAACCTCGGAATAAAAATTCTCCTTTCTTCATCATGCTTTCCTCTACACCATATTTAATTCTCTTCTTCCACCCCTCTTCTACTTTTTTTTCTCATTCATGCACCCCTCTCGATCACAGCTTGACATTTTGTTCTTGCATTTTCTCTATTCCTCCCCTTTTCCTTTCTCTTCCTACCTCTAGAATGATCTGACCTCTCAGGCACTATTTGACCTCACTCGGTGCTGTCAAGTTTTCATAAAACAAACAAACAAAATAACATGCTTCCAACAAGAAGATACCTAAAGTTTAGATATTTAATTTGATTTTTAAGACTTGCATTAAGAATCTCACTTGATTGAAAAACAACATAGCAACAAGCTCACATGCTGGAGTTTTATACACAATGTTGTGGCTGACAGCTGGCAGAGTAAAAGGTTTTCCTGATGTTGAGGGGGAAAGAGGTCTGAAAATCGAAACCCATGACAGTTGCATTAAATGTGTTTTTATGTTCCCATAAGAGACCTTTGCAGTGCAGTAAAGCTTTAATTTTTCAATCTACTTACTATCTTGGACAAAACTGTTGGAACAATTACATTATTAGAACTACATATATTATAGTCTTTTCCCAGAATTAAAACTCCCTTTTCAATATTGGATTTTATATGCTTTAAAACCATTTTGAGAAAGAAAAAAACCCTATTAATACAGTTAACTTTGAATGGGGAGGGAGGATGGCAGATTATGAGGTAGGGGAGGAGGATACTAGTGGCATCAATGAAATTATAACAATGTCCTTAAAATTGTAAGATTTAATAACTGAAAGAATAAATTCTAAATGTGAAATGATTTTCAACAGAAAAGTAGGGTTCATAAAAAGCATCACATATTTTTACAAGTGTTTCAAGGAGTTTTGTCCAAGATTGTAGCTTCCTCGGTTTCTTCTACGACACCAATAAAATGTCCATGGGTATCTTGATGTAAATGCTCATATGGGGTCTGTCAGATTAGGGTTCCCCAGTAGCTGTAATTGTGATCAGAATAACTTTGATTTCTTTAAACCATGAAGTTGCTTCAATTGTTTTCAAATAATATATTTCCAATAAGGCTTGCAAGTAATTTATGATCTAGTTTAAATATCATTTTCAGGATCTGTTTTTGTAATGTTTGTTGTGATTGGTCTCTTTCTGTCTTTAGGATTCTGCATCAGCTGTTCCCTGAGTGTGCTCCGGTGGTGGAGGCAGTCGAAAACAACAAAATGATGTGGACCAGGTTAAGACGGGAAACCATCGAGAGGCGGCTGAGCAGCACCAATTCATTAGACTTCTTCAACGTCAGATTCCACAGCGAAAGCAAGAATGAAGATCTGGCTGAGGAGGAGGAGACCAATAACAACATGAACGGCAGCAGCTGAGAGGAGGTGTGTCCAAAAGAAAAGAAGGGTGTGTCCACTCAATATATGATGTCACAATATTATATCAATATTGATGAGAGCTAAAACCTTCTAAAGATGCTGATGTCTTTGCAAGTAAGTGTGTATAGACATGTAGATCATGCATCTAGTTCATCAAATTAGATGTCATAAACATTTCCAATGAAGTGAGGGGAGGTGTCTGCATTTGGGCCGATAAATTTAAATTAAATGCAATTGTTTATTAGCCTGCCAAAATAAACCTGTTGTGGTTTAATAGTAAAAAGTTGTTCTGTTTTTGTTTTGTTTTTGAAGTATTTTCAAGCGTTTGAAGGTTTACAGCATGTTGCTGTTATGCACTATCGGTGCATTTATGATTGTTTAGATACATTCAGGCTTTAGTGTCCCCATTTATCAATAGAGCCATTTTTGCCATAAGTTTGTGTCATTGAACATGTCAGAAATTATCACTTTTTTTATTTTGACCATGCATTGCACTTTCGCATAGCTCTCTGCCATTCTATAACCATTGTGTCCAATGCGGGTATTAAGTACAACAAAACAAAGTATATGCAAAAGTGAAGAACAAAGATTTATTGGACTTAACCATGTTAGGGATTTCTTCTATTATTGTTACACAATCTTTTCATACATCTGATTGAAAAGTTAATAATATCTGTTTTATACAAAACTAGTTTTAATGTTTATTTTTATTTTTGGTCTTTGACATGTGTCCATTTTGTGATGCAAAATAGTTGTTATTATTGTTACCAAGAGGCTCAGAAATGTTCATAGTTATAATTGTCATTTCAATGTCCTTGATTCTGTTCTTAATTCAAGTTAGATATAGCTACCCCTAATTGAACATGTACAGGCTTCAAAGTCACTACTGGAATATTATTTGATATATATTTTCCTTGTATTACACATTAAATAACCAAATTACAGTCAAAGCCATGTCCGGTTTCAAGGGTCATGAACCCTAAAACTACAAATAATTACAAAATTGAAGGGAATTTTAGTAGTCATGAATTTTTGCAGTTGTTGAGCTATCTGCTAACTATGCATTCTTGTTTCACTATCCATTTCAAGTTCTTTAAATACAATATGAAGTACTTCTAAAGAGAATGAATTATCTGCTATGCAGGCTGAGTTATCTTTAGTCTCCATTTTTCTATTCTTTAACTTGCATTTTCTACTGTTGTATATTGTTTCTTGACCTTATTTGAAAAGTTCGTGAAATATGTCTTTTCTTTTGCATACAGCACAGTGATAAAAAATTTAAAGATGGGCAAAATGAGCATAAGTACAAACTAGAAAAGGTATTTGAATTGGTGGAAGGGAAATTTCATAGAAAAATATTAAAGTTTAAAAAAGTTGAAGTCCTGAAGGCTTGTTATGGGCCCAAAATGAGCACAACACAGACAGCTTAGTAGTATAGAAATATACAGAGGAAAGGAAGGCTGATAACCACACTTGAATAGTGTGTAAGTGCATTACAGCTTCAGTGGTGCCAACAGACCAAACCATTAGAGCTTTAAGTATAAAGAGTGTTAACCCTTACTCTACCAGAGCATTTGAGATTACAAAGCTTATTTTAGGAACCTTTTTGGAAAGGGGCTTTTTCACAAATTTATTTTCATTTCTACTGTAACAAGTTTATGTTATATGAAAGTGAATACTTTGGATTTTATGTTGGTTTACATAATTTTCTGGTCAAATATGCAAATTTATGCAAATGAGGTCATTAATTCAGATTATTAGATGTCCTAAAACTGCTACCTTTGTTATATATTCTGCTCTCTTGTGGCTTATTATACAGGCATGTGAGACTAAAGTTTTTTAGCTGATTCCAGCTATTTTCCAAGCTAATTTCACCCATTTTCTGCATAATTGACAATACTTAGCTTATTTTGATGAGAAAATTGATCAATTTCAGGTACTTTTATAAATCATCACTCACATGTCTGAGAAAAAAATTATTGATAGAATTTATGAACTGTTGAAAGAAGGACCCTTTCATTTGATGCTATTCTTGTTTTTATTTTGTTTTTGAAGCAAGGAAAAATTCATACGTCAATTTTGTTAAATGTTGACCTTTTTGACCTAAACATTTAACTCTGATTCTGCCAATGATCTATCTGATAGGATTTGGCACCATACTTTCCCATCAACATGCATTGTTTCTTTCTATGATGCACTAAACTAATATAATATAAAAAGGGAAATGTTTACCCCATTTATTTCAATAAAAATGTTATGCAAATGTATGCAAATTAGCTAATTTACTCATTTATTATGCACGGACTTGAAATCAGTTTATGACCCAATTTCAGCCATTGGAAGCTTTGAAAATACTTGTATTTATTCAGTTATGCTGAATGTCTTGTAGAAACTTACTTCTGTTGATTCCATTAAGAATTCTTGGTGAAAAGGTACTCGAAAATGGTTCAGAGCATCAGTAATCATGTTGATTTGTGCCAAACTTGGTAGCCTTCACTGACAGTTGGTACCACATATGAGATGTCAACAAATTTGTCCAAATACAGGAAAATACAGAAATACAATTTCAACTTTTCAAGGAAGTACAGGAGGTGTGTTGTGGGTGGGTTTTCTGGTTTTATATTGAAAGGGGGGAACCAGGAGTAATGCCAGCCCCCAAAAATATGGCCCCTTCCAGGATCCAAATTGCTTCAAAATAAAGGATTTCCCCCTAAATGGGACTGCTTGGCCCCCACCATGGGTATTAAAATATTATGACTTGGTATGAGCAAAATTCAATAGAATTTGGACAATTTCACTGGTATACATATAAAAAAAAAAATTAAAGTATGAATTTATTTACAAAGCAATTTTTGTTGATTTTTTAAAATTATGCATTTTTCTTTTAATACTTTCCACAAAAGTGAAATTTCTTAATGTTTACACAAAATTTGACGATTTTTGTGTTGTTGTATTGTCCAATTGCAATGGACCTCCATTTTTTGTAAAGCCTTCCCAAAAAAATAAACCAATATTAATATTATGAGAGAGATCTCTGCAATAAAACCATTTGCACTCCTATAGGATATTGGTAAGGTTTCGATTTTATTTTTAGAAAATGGTAGTTTAAAACGCAATATTATTACCGTGATGGTAGAGTAAAGGGTTAAGCATACTTTCCTACCATTTTGTTTCTTATATATTGCTATATCATATTAATGGTTGTAATTTACCCCACATGTATCCTTTAGGCATTACTTTATATTCATGTAAAGCTTCACTGTGCTGAAGGATTTCATCATATGTTAGAAATCCTTTATCCCTACATTAAATGTTGACAATGAGCAAGTAAAAGTAATATTTGGATTACAGGCTCAAGGGTTAATGTAGAATTATTGTTATAGCATGTCAAGTTTTCCCCATATTTATTTGGCATTAAACATGGAGAAGGGAGGGGGAACATCAGTAAAGTACATGCACTTTTAAAATTAGAGGGGTCTATGTCAAAACGTTGGAGTTGTGTACAGGGATATGGGGAGGGGGAGTACATTCACTGTGCATAAATTGCAATGGACCTCCATTTAACACCCTACAGAAAATTGCCCTTGATGATGCTAAGGTTATTTGATTTTGCTTGAAAAGTGCATACTAGTAAATTATTTTGAAGTAAAGAAAGGAATTTTAAATGTAATCTTTACTCAGACAGGTACTAAAATAAAAAAGATATTTTTTCTCTTAAGAAAGATTATTTACTGGAGAAGTTGAATTTTTGCATTTCCTGTCCCAAATCCACCAATAAAGTACTGTGTGCAATTTGTCCAGTGATTGTTTTTTGTTTTACTGCAACTTTTGATTCAAAAGGTGGAGAGTTTATCATTTTATATTTTATTAAATCTCCATCAACTTGAAATTCCTGTGAATATTTTGGTGGAAATGCTGAGTGCAAGGGAAGTGATGCATTAAGAAGGTAGCAGTTGTCTAATTTTAGTTTTGTGCAATCTGATCTATTAGAGATTATTTCTATTTTCAAGAATTTAATTATTATTTTTGTTGTCTTTATAGATAAAATAGCATTTTTTTTCTCATGTGTTTGGAGCAATCCTGGTGTAACCAGGGAGCTGGTACCAAGGATAGTATTTATGTGAAAACTGACCACACTTTTTTAAAGGAAAAGGGGTGGAGGTAAAAGGAGGGTCATCTGTTACCAAGTATAAAATACTACGCCAGTGGGCTTGCTTTACAAGTTGAGGAAGAACTGTTGTCTTGACAGAGTGCTTGGGTTGCTGCAAACACAATCTAATTAGGAATGAATTTCATAGCAGTATGGTATGATTTCCCAACATGAAGTAGACACATTTTAGTTTAATCACTTGACGTAAAAATGAGAAATTTACCATTCTTGTATATTTGTTTCATTTGTTACATCACATAACATGTTTTTTTATTCTGTGTTCTGGTGTTTCTGGTGAAGTCCGCAATCTGTAAACTAAGGAATGGGCGAGGTGAACTTCCACTGCGATTGACTCGGTTAAAATTTGAATTATGTTTTTCTAACTTTTTTTTTTTTTTTCATTTTAGAGTCACTGAAACTTTTGTCACTAAGGATTAATTTCACAGCGAAATATTCAGATATGTCCATTTTGTATTAAAAAGCTCGCATTCATGATCGTTAAAATGTTTAAAATGGTTTAAATGGAGAAACAAAAATTTGATGGTATGATGGGATGGAGAGCAACGGAAGCCTCAACTTGATAGGGGCACTTAAAGAGGTATGGACTTTTCATGGTCTTCATTGTGAGGGTTTTGATTTCCTAATTGGTATCTGAAAAGATCATGGTGGGGGTATGCACGTTGGTGATAGTAGGTTTTCTGAATGGGAAAGATATACTGGAAATAAAACAGCTGTTTTATTTTGTTTAATTTGACATTTTGGTAATCAAAATGTAATGTTTGTAACCCTTCCAGAACCCTTCCTCTACCACTGATAATATTGACGTTTCAAACCACTTTTTGTTATAAAATAAAATCGAGACCTTCCCAAAGTTCTGTTCTGTATGAGTAATCTTAGTATCATTGAAAAGTACTGAAAATATTTCTTTCACAAAAGATAACTTTTTATAGGAGTTATATTAAATACTTTTGGGGAAAGTAGCTTGAAAATTGGTCTAACTCAAAAATTGACATAAAGTTTTTTTTTAATTTTTAAACTTAAGCAAACTTCAAGATCACATGTTTGCTTCAAAATCAAACACGTAAGTCCTAAGACATGATAGTACTGATTTCTAGTCGAATTTTTATTATACCTTGTTAGCAATGTTTTTTTTGTTTTTTTAGGGAAATTTCTTTAAAATCTCACAAATTGTTGCCATTAATGGCACTAATTTTTCAATTTTTTTTGTACTAGAACCATACATTACCCATGCTTCATTGAACTGCCATTCAAAACTGCTCAAAATTTCCTTTTATTTGATATATATAATAAAGGCATACACCCTCTATATTGACGCAAAGCTTTAAGAATTAAATTTCACCTTTGAGTAAATAATGACTACATAGTGTATCGGTTATTAATGCGCTAGCACACGAGCGCAGCAGGTTCGAGCCTCGGTGAGACTACTGCACTAATTTTTCTGCTGCAGTTTTCAGGGTCATTTAGCTAAAGATATTTTAGTATTTTCCCATCTTTCCCTTCTAGCTAAAAATCATTAGATTAGCTGATATCATTAAAAAGAATTTTTGATAAAGAATCTAAATATGTAACACAAAACTGTTTTCAATATTCACAAGAAATTATAATTGTGCAAAAAATTGGCCCATTTTTGACCGAATTTAGCAAAAATTGCTTAATTTGCATATATTTGTCCAATTTTTCTTTCCTTACTCAAAAACCAATATCTTAGTTTCCATTTAAACCAAGCTTGTAATGAAAGGCAAGTTGTCAAAAATTCATATGAAAAAAAAAGTTATGAAAATTTGGCTCACATTTTTTAAACCCCTAGTGAAGTAAGGTTTAGGAACAAAGGGAAATTAATTTTGATAACCTTTCCCAAATATTTGGAGGGTGGGAGGTTAAAACGTTCACCTTGGTATTCTAGGTTCTCAGATGAAGTAGTTTATACAGGGACAAGAAGGCAGGTTTTCCAATCGGTGTGGTGGGGAGGAATGGTCCTAGATTTTAATAAATTAAATTCTTTCTGATATAATTTGACCTCTCTGGCACAAGCTGGACAATAATTCCCACCAACTTATCAACCTCATTAACACTAAGTCAGTTAGACTCTTCAGGTATGTATGGCTCAGCGTAATTCAAAAGTAATTTTGGAGATAAATTATTAATTACGATCCACAGTTTACTCAGTGTTAGAAAAGACTTTATTATTCTGGGAGGAATATTTTGAACGGGATGTAGTTAAGACTGGGTTGCTGGCAGTACAGATGTAAACTAATACTTTCCTATCACGTTACCTTGATATTGAAATTGTTACAGACTTACTTTTAGGTATGTAACTAATTTGGTTCCTTGAAACAAAATAAATTTTATTCCTGTATATGATATATTTAGCAATACATTACAAGTGTACATGAGATATTTGAACCTATTTCTTACTTCAGACACATTCCTTGTGTGGTTTTCTGTTACATTGTTGCAATTTGTAATAAGTGCTTGTTTAGATGTAAATTAATTAAGTAGATTTGTTGATATTGTAGGGGAAAATGTCAAAGTTTTCAGTTAATGAACCGTTGCAGCATTACAACTTATCTGACTTTCATATTTCAGCTGCAATTTCTGAAATTTTTATGTTATTCATATTGAACCTGAAAATTTGTCAATGATCATATGATATAATGTATAAAATGAAATATGAATAGCATGGATCTGAAATGATTATTTGATTATGATTTAGTGAAACTGCAGATTGTTATTTAAATGTAAATAAGATTGAAATCAACAGCATTTTATTTTAGCTTTGACATTAAGACATGGATTTATGTCTGTTTTAAGATGAATTCAGTTGATATTTCTTGAAATTTATGACCTTCGTTTTAATCTTGCGCTTTACAATTTGGTTTTTGGTTCCAAATGCTTAATTTGCTAATCAAATGTTATTTGCATAGCTAACAATACACAGCTAGTGGTAAATATTCCTTTTCAAAACTACTATAATTAAGACAATTAACAAGTAATCATCATAATTTACAAGGTTATATTTATCATATTGTTATGCAGGACTCAACAAGGCCAGTCCCATTTGTACCACTCTTTTCTTTGACTTTCATGGGCTGGATTCAAATCACTCATTTTAAGTATGAAGTAAAATTGTTGAACAAATATCTTTATTGAATGAATACTGATTTGTAATTAAAATTATGTTGTTTTTCATTTAAGCTATTTAGGAGGAATAGGTTCTTGAATACAAAGAGGTTGCATGTCAGTCAAGCCGCAATCTAAATGCAGTTGAATTTTGTTGTAATTTAACAATATAAATAATATATTTTACTCTTTTTTTGTATCTTGTTGGGATTCATTTTTCTCCATTATTGTCAGTGCAAGGTATTAAGACTATTTTTGAAGTCTTAAGTTGTCTTTCTTCGTTTAGTATTCTTGTAGTTTAAAAGCTAGAGTTGAAGTTTGTATAGAAGATCAATATTTGCCTTTAAAGGAATATTCCCATGGATTTAAGGAATATTCCCATGAATTTTAGGAATATTCCCATGAATTTTAGGAATATTCCCATGGATTTAAGAAATATTCCCATGGATTTAAGGAATATTCCCATGGATTTTCAGTTTTCATATATGATAGAGAAAATTTGTAGAAACAAAGTGATGAATAACCTATGTTATTATCTTGTTCCGTTTATAAGTGATAACAATTCAAAGGGTAGGAAAATGTTCTTAAAAACACCTCGTACAGTATGTCTTTCAGCTTGGTGATGTCATCAAGGCAATTCCAGCACAGTTCTTATCAATTTCTTATAAATTTATTCACACTTTTTTACATTATCGAACAGCATTTTTGGTTCATTATAGAGATAGGTGGAATATATAATTTACAAGAAAACATTTTGCTTTTCTTGGTGTAAATCACATTTACAAAGAGAGAAAAAACCAAATCATTTAAAAAAAAAATACAAAAGATGTTGAAATTGTCCCTAAGACATCACAGATTTTGCCAATCAGTTACTTTTGCCCAAATTAAAAAATAATTTAAAATTTCGTTTTTTCACCACTTGTTTTAAAATCTTTCTCTATCACATTAAGGTGTTTCAGCTGTCACATGACTTTGTTTACATCGCCGTTTGTCGGGCGAGAACGATCGTCTGCTGTACACTTATTTAGACTTACAAACGCTTGCATGTTGTTATATAAGATCATTTTTGTAAGGTAATTATGCCGGAATCGTGCTGTGTCCGTTGGTTGCACTAATAGATGTGTGCCGGGGAATAAAAAGACGTTTTCTCGATTTCCATCTAATCCTGATCGGTATTCGAAGTGGGTTTTTGCTGTACGACGCAACATCTTTCAAACTTCGTTATAGGATTTGCAGTGTGCACTTTATGCCAGGTATGTAGGCTTTGTCTGGATATAACAAACAATCAGATGGCGTTCACGTAAAAGTTACTCTTTGTATACCCGGTGAATATATAAAACGTTAGGAAAATATGAAAATCGTCGCCGTGAACAAAAACAAAATTCGCTGAACTGTTTAGCAGGCAGTATGTTTGTTGTACGTGTGATGTGAATGAGCTGTGTGAAACGCAACGACGCTTGTTTGGCAAAATGCCTTCCAGATAAGTTTGAGTCATGTGATGAAATCCCTCTATATGAAAATCCATGGGAATAATCCTTCAAGGTTTGGTATTACAAGCAGTATTCAAGTAGGGTTTTCTGATATTTAATTATTTATTTCTCAAACTATTGATTTTGACACTGTGTAATGTGTTATTTATACATAATTACTATTTTATTTAAATAATATATAATTTTAATCTAATCCAACAGTTTTTATGAGGTAAAATGATGAGCCTTTGTAAAAAGCCTTGTGAAGAATACCCACCTTTGCACCTCATGTGTGCTAGCTAATACAGATTATCTTAGGTGTTTCACACTTAAGGATGTTTAATCTAGACTGTAAGAGCCCCACTTTCTGCTCAAACAGTGGAGAGGTCAAACAAAGGAATGTCAAGTAGAAACCTTCAAAGAATATTCCTGTTAATTTTCATTTATATGATAAAGGAAAACTAACAAAAATCAAATTGGTGAATAATATCTTATCTTTGTAGGAGTCTTACCATTTCAAAGATTCCCAGTGTTTAAGGTGATTGATGCAGTAAGTGTACTTTGTCATAACTCCAATTTCAAGACAATTTGTCTGTGTTTTATTGAAGAGATTTGTCTAAATAATGTAATATTTTGTTGTGTTAGTATTGGAGTATGTATAACATACACTTTACAAAAACCAACTTTGTCCATCTGTGCCCTGAGCATTACAGATCAACAAAATGTTGTCATGCCTAGATTGAATTGAAAAATGTTACCCACAGTTAATGGCTCTATGCAGCTACATTTCCTGTTCGACGTAGTAGTCGTATATATTACAAATTGCAAAAATCTGAAATATTATCTGTTCTTCCGGTATATGTACAAGCCAAATCATATGTACAAGCCAAATCTGAAATCATTTTATCCTTTTTGTTCCCAAAGTGGGAATTGTGAATACACTGCTCATACAATCTCACTGCACTGAATAACCAGCTGTTTATTGTGTTAGTGTTGGCAGGTAGCAGAGCCGAATCAGCTGAGTCTACACAGATATACAGAACGATACTCTGAAATGAAGCACAGAGGTTTGTCTTCTGCATCACACTTTCTCCCCCATGAAAAAGTGGCCAATGGTTGGGTCACCATCCATTGGATGGGTCACCGTCCCATTGGATGGGTCACCATCCATTGGATGGGTCACCGTCCCATTGGATGGGTCACCGTCCCATTGGATAAGGACACTAAATGGCAGTCCTGAATGCATGACAATCACCCCTGCTTGGTTTCAAAATATGGTGTTCATTCACTTCCAGTCAAGGCACCGATCTTTTAAGCTGCTGCTTACAGAATTATGACTTATGGTCGTTGTAATACGCTTTGTACATAAGAACCAATAGTATGAATAGGCTATTTAGTTTCATAGTTGTTGGTGTACGAGAGCGACGTGACTACTGCTCCTATTGTCTTAAACTATTTTCGCTCCATTTTCTCTCCAATTTGCACCATTTTGTTTTATAACTTCATTTTCGGATTTTCTTTTCGGTGGATGGGCTTTTATCCTCGGTGAGATCGTTTCTTTTCTTTTTTTCTATTATATTTTCCCTCGTTCTGTCCCGACTTTTCACGCCCTTACGTTACTAATACAGCGGTCCCCATATAGTGGTTCCAGCGATTTTTTTTCTAGCTGCCTCGGGTCTCTCGGCCCTTGGTTTTTCTTTCATAATGACAAAGCGCCTATGCAGTGACCTTGACCTTGACCCCCTCCCCCCCGTGACCCACCTGCTACCATCATTGACCATTCTGCAACCCCAATCCCAAAAATCCTTATAATCCATGCCACCAACAAGCAGGAAAGCTTTAAAAGTTTCTCCTTTCCTCATCCATAAAGCCCTCTTTGGCCTTGTCGGTACCCTCCCCAAAGTCTCTACCCTTAGATCCGGTGATCTCCTGGTGCACTGCACCAGGGACACCTAAGCCACCACCCTCCTTTCCACCAAAACCCTATCCAACTCTGGTATCGACATCACAGTCACCCCCATCGTTCCCTAAACTCCAGCAAAGGCGTCATACGCACCCGCGATCTTGCGTACATGACCGATGACGACCTCCAAGAAGAACTAGCTAACCAACATGTAACCAAAGCCCGTCGTCTCGTTCTAAAGAGAGACGGGCCAAACTCCCACCAACACCATATTTCTCACTTTACAACTCCAACTCTCCCCCCACATCATTGCCGGCTACCTGAGAATCCAGGTCGCCCCTTATATTCCTAACCCTTTACGTTGCTACAATTGTCAGAGGTATGGCCACGGAAAAACTCCTGCCACAGCCAAGCGCTGTGGTAACTGCGGAGCCCCGGACCATGACAACACCTCCTGCACCAACCCCACTCTGCACAAATTGTGACGGTAAACACCCAGCAAACCATCCCTCCTTCTCGAAAGACTGTCCCACCTGGCTTCAGGAAAAACAAATAACAAAACTTAAAACCCTTAACCCCAACATAACCTACCCTGAGGCCAGGAAACAATTCCTCGCTTCCCTTAACTCCAAGCCTTCCTACTCAAACGTAGTCTCCTCTAACTCTAATTCCGCCCCCCAAACACAACTAACACAACAAAAACTAACTCCCATGCCCAAACCGACCTCACCTGGCTCTTCTTACCTAGTCCTAAGCCCATCACCATTTCCAACAACCCAATCACACCCAATACCCACACCACCTCCACCACCACTTCTCTCCTCAACCCCCTTCCTACTCTAAAGCCCCTACACCCCTACACCAACTCCACTAATACCTTCATACATCAAGCTAAAACCAGCCAAGCAAACAACCAACAAACCAACAAATCAACCAGCAAACCAACCAAAAAACAACCAATCAACAAACAACCAATCAACAAACAACCAATCAACAAACAACCCACCTCCCAAACCCACACTGAAGAGAGTATGGATTGTTCGATTACCGAACACACCGATCATACTTCTCGTCCAATTTTCAAAAACAATCGCTCCCAAAGAAACAAATCCAAAGAAAAAACAAGCGAACTCAGACCCAGCAGATCTTCCTCCAGATAACCCCGCCTCCTTTATGGCATACACCACAATCAATTACAATAACACCCACAACATCATACAATGGAACATTAGGAGCCTTAAGGCCAATTCTGAAGAAATCGACCTTCTGGCCTCCACCTTCAACCAGTCGTCTTCTGCCTACAAGAAACTTTCTTGAAAACCACCGACCATTACTCCCTTAACAACTTTGCTTGCTATCACAAACATCAAGTGGATGCTGACAGGGCCTGTGGTGGCGTCTCCATTCTCGTTAGACACGATATCCCACACAGCCCTGTTCGTGTGCACACCGACCTTCAGGCCATCTGTATTTCTATCTCCCTCCACAAAACTTTCACTCTCTGCAATATCTATCTCCCTCCCAACACCAACATTCAACCAACCAGCCTTAACAACCTCATCTCTCAGCTTCCCACCCCTTCATCCTTCTTGGTGACTTCAACGCTCACAACCCTCTGTGGGGCTCTAATACCACCACCCCTAGAGGCAAGTTCATCAAAACGCTCTCCGTCAGCACAGCCTGTCCTTACTGAACACTAACTCCCGACCTACCTTCATCCTGCCACAGGCTCTCTCACCTGTATTGACCTGTCTATCTGTTCCCCTAACCTCCTCCCTGACTTTAGTTGGAGAGTCACTGCTGACCTCTGTGGTAGTGATCATTACCCTCTTCTTATACACTCCAATCTTCAAATCCCCACTGAGCACACCCCCAACTGGAACCTCGACAAGGCTGACTGGTCCCTTTTTGAAACCCTCTGTGACTCACACCTCTCCCCCATCTTCTCGAGGATGAGGATCCCATGTCTAACTTCAGTAATATCCTATCAACATCGCCACCTGCTCAATTCCCAAAACCTCCAAACCCCCAAATCATCCCCCAACCCCTGGTTCTCAGATGACTGCAAAACCGCCATCAAGAACAGAAAAAGAGCCCTCAGGATCTTTAAAACTAACCCGACCACCCATAACCTTAACCTCTTTCGCATCAGCCGTGCAAAGGCCAGGCGCACTATCAAGGACAGTAAAACCAACACTTGGAACAACTTTATCTCTTCTCTCACCACCAACACCCCCACTAAGAAGATTTGGAGAATGGTTAACAGCTTCCACGGCAGAGTAGGCAAATCTTCCATCTCCCATCTCTCTTGGAATGGAGACCTTCTCACATAAAAAAAGACATCGTTGACCACCTCGCCGCCTCTTTCAGCAACATCTCGCCTCGACCAACTACTCCAATGCTTTCAAAATCAAAAAACTTGCGATGAAGCCCGGAGAATCACTTTTCCCTCTGACAACTCCGAAAGCTACAACACCCCTCTCACCCTTTCTGAATTAAACCAAGCCATCAGCTGGCTGCACCTCAAGGGCCCAGATAACATCCCCTATCAGTTTCTGAAACACCTCCCCATCAAAGCCACCACTACCCTACTCACCATCTTCAACCACATTTGGTCCTCACTCCTTTCCCCTATCTGGAGGACAGCTATTGTCATCCCGTCCTTAAACCGGGAAGGATAGCACCGACCCCACCAGCTACCGACCCATCGCCCTTACTTGCTGTCTCTGTAAAATTATGGAAAAGATCATTAATCAGAGACTAAACTGGTTCTCGAGACCAACAGAATCCTCTCTCCTCACCAAAGCGGCTTCCAGCGTCGCAATACCTAGACCAGTTAATTACGCTCGACACCGCTATCCGGGAATCCTTTGCAAAAAGACACCTCATTGCCATATTTTTGACCTCGAAAGCTTTCGACACTACTTGGAAATCTGGCATTACCGAAACTTCACACCATTGGCCTCAGAGGCCACCTCCCCATCTTTATTCAAAACTTCCTCTCACCCAGGCAGTTCCAAGTTCGTATTGGCCACACCCTCTCCAAGCTGTACCCCCAAGAAGAGGCGTCCCCAAGGCAGCATCCTCTCCCCACTCTCTTCAACCTGAGCATTAATGACATCGGGAATGACCTTGGCCCCAGCATCAAGCGTACCCTCTCGTGGATGACTTCACCATCTTCTACTCCTCCCCTAGCTTTCCTATTGTTGAAAATAGGCTCCAAACCAGCCTCAATCAGCTGCAAGTCTGGAGCAACAATAACGGTTTTAGATTCTCCAAAGACAAGACAGTCTGCATGCACTTTTGTCATTTCAACAACCTCCACCCCAACCCGAACTTTGTGCTCAATGGGAATCGCATCCCTAAAGTTGAAAACACAAGGTTCCTTGGTCTAACTCTAGACCCCAAGCTCACCTACAAGCCACACATCACCAACCTGAAACTAAAATGCAATAGCTCCCTCAACCTCCTCCGTCTGCTCTCCAACACTACTTGGGAGCGGGCATGCTCTCCTCAAAATTTTCAGGCTCACCATTCGTGCCAAGCTTGACTATGGCAATATTGTTTACTGTGTCGCTCACAACTCTTACCTCAACCACATTAACACCATCCAAAATGAAGCCCTCAGGCTTTGTCTAGGAGCCTACAGGACCTCCCCAATCACTAGCCTTCATGTTGAAATAGAACCCCCTTTCTACTTAGATGTAAAAAGCTTAGCCTCTCCTATGCTTTTAGAGTCCTCACCAACACCCAGAACCCTGTTTACAACCTCATCAGGTACCCCAATTTCTCCTCCCTCTTTGATAGGACTAAAACCCTATCGCCCCCCTTCAGCTTACGCATTAAATCAGACCTCTTTCAACTTGGCATCAACCCTGCCACTCTCGGCACCTATTCTGGCCCACTTTTCCGCCTTGGGCCACCCCCTTCCTTCTGTTCACCTAGACCTCTCCACTTATAACAAAACTCAAACTCACCCTAATCTCTTCATCAATCTCCACAACCAAATCAAAGACCAACTCTCAAATTACACCTCCATCTATACTGATGGCTCCAAGGAAGGCAACAAGACAGCTGCTGCTGCCATCATCAAGACATCACCCTCAGTAGCAGACTTCCTGACCACTCATCCATCTTTTCAGCGAGGCTAAGGCCATTCTCCTCGCCCTCAACTTTGTTGAGTACTCTCCTCTTAGTCACTTTGCCATTTTCTCTGACACAAAGGCTGTTCTTACTTCATTACTCAATCTTAAATGGGATAACCTCACCTGCCACCTCCTCCTCCGGAAACTCTTTTCTCCCACCCTCTGCAGGAAAAGTGTTCTTTTCTTCTGGATACCCAGCCATGTTGGCATCCTGGCAATGACAGGGCTGATACAACCGCTAAAGCTTGCCCTTAACCTCCTCCCTTCCCCTTTTCCCAAAACCCTCTCTGACATCAAACCGCTTATCGCTTCTCTTGTTAGTGACCGCTGGCAATCCTTATGGAACTTCCAAATTGATAACAAACTCCATGTTATCCAGCCCACAATCGATCAAATCCACCATCAACAACCTTTCTCGTATCGACAACGTTCATATTACCCGTCTTAGAATTGGTCACACCCACCTCACTCCTCCCACCTCCTTATTGGTTCCCCCCCAACCCCTCTGTAACAATTGCCACTGCATCCCCCCCAACCCCTCTGTAACAATTGCCACTGCATCCTTACAATCCAACACGTTCTCCTTGCTTGCCCCTGTACAACCTTCCCAGAGCTTCTCTGCTCCCCACAACTCAATTGCTGAGTTCTTCCAAAAAAATCCTCCAGATAAAATAGTCTCCTTCCTTCAGCATGCATCCCTCTACAACCATATTTAATCCTCCTCTTCCACCCCCTCTCTACTCTGTTTTTAGTTTTACCCATGCACCTCCTCTCTCGATCACAGCTTTCTGGCTTTTGTTCTTGAATTTCTCTCATTCTTCCCCTGGTCTCTTTCCTTACTACCTCTAAAATGATCTGACCTCTCAGGCACAATTTGACCTTCGTTGTCGTGGTGCCGTTAAGACCTCATCAAACAAACAAACAAACAATCCAACACGTTCTCCTTGCTTGCCCCCTGTACAACCTTCCCAGAGCTTCTCTCGCTCCCCACAACTCAATTGCCGAGTTCTTCCAAAAAAATCCTCCAGATAAAATAGTCTCCTTCCTTCAGCATGCATCCCTCTACAACCATATTTAATCCTCCTCTTCCACCCCCTCTCTACTCTGTTTTTAGTTTTACCCATGCACCTCCTCTCTCGATCACAGCTTTCTGGCTTTTGTTCTTGAATTTCTCTCATTCTTCCCTGGTCTCTTTCCTTACTACCTCTAAAATGATCTGACCTCTCAGGCTGACAATTTGACCTTCGTTGTCCATGGTGCCGTTAAGACCTCATCAAACAAACAAACAAACAATCCAACACGTTCTCCTTGCTTGCCCCTGTACAACCTTCCCAGAGCTTCTCTCGCTCCCCACAACTCAATTGCCGAGTTCTTCCAAAAAATCCTCCAGATAAAATAGTCTCCTTCCTTCAGCATGCATCCCTCTACAACCATATTTAATCCTCCTCTTCCACCCCTCTCTACTTTGTTTTTAGTTTTACCCATGCACCTCCTCTCTCGATCACAGCTTTCTGGCTTTGTTCTTGAATTTCTCTCATTCTTCCCCTGGTCTCTTTCTACTACCTCTAAAATGATCTGACCTCTCAGGCACAATTTGACCTTCGTTGTCGTGGTGCCGTTAAGACCTCATCAAACAAACAAACAAACATAGTTGTTGACAATCAGATCAAGTAGGACAGTTCTTTTCCTTCTTGGCAGTTTCTTCTGGCTGAAAAATGAGATGTTTGGAATTGGCAGGCCTTTTTGTAAAGCAGCCAAATAATTACTTCTGCCAAGGTTTGAGGTTTTGTTAAGTATCTGGTGTCAAACTCAATATTTTGCATGGAATTTCCTTTTCATAAATAATGTTACATGCACTCTGTGAACATTATTTGAGGATATCTTAATTTCTAATTTTATTAAGTGATTATTTCCTGTATGGCAATATAAAATGTGTATCCCTATTTCCCCTTGTAGAGTCGCAAGGCAGGAGTAGCAACATTCATTCCCACAATGCATCAGAAATTTATAAGTGAATGTAATTTGTGATCATTTTTGTTCCATTATTGTTTATTTGATAATTTTATTTCATGAAATATATTTGTAAATACATTTTCCTTGTTCTCATGTTGTTGTTAGCGTTTTGGTTATGTACATTTGCTGTACAGAGTGAAATATACATTGTTAGCATTTTGTGTGTACTATTGAAAATTTATCGCCCCATGGCTTTACGAGACATTTTGAATAAATTGTTTTTGAGTTCTTAAATCTTTTGTGCATTTGTCTTTTTCTTTTTTGAACTTCAGTTTTGAGAAGTGATTTTACCTTTAAAAATGTGTAAGTTCTTTTGCAGCATACATATTTTGTGTACAACAAAAGCCTTTTCTTCTATTGTGATAATACTGGACTTATCTATAAATTGTTTCACATGAAGGGGATTATTATCTATAAATTGTTTCACATGAAGGGGACATGAAACTTCTGGCTGGTGCTACTCATGACTGTAATTCTTAGGAGCAGGGGTGCTTGGTAGTGCCTGAGAGGTTAGATCATTCCAGAGGTAGGAAGGAGAGTAAACAGGGGGAGATTGAGAGATAATTTGTTGTAATTCTTGATTTGTCCTTCCTCTATTCTTAACAACCCACCCCTCCCCCTTTCCAAAAGTTGATTTGTTTGAACCCAATTTGAAAACCTCAGAAATATTAACAATGGTCAAACTTGAATCAGGTAGGATAGGGAACACTGGGGATGTTAAAATAAGAGAATAAGGATCGAAGATCACCTTGCCATCCATCATGTATGAC
>JAIGNY010001918.1:1642500-1674611 GCA_020152595.1 Chiridota heheva | reverse complement strand
AAAAGAACACGAAACTTCTGCAGAAGCAAAGAAAGCTGTAAGAGGAATGTACGTAGCCAACGTGATGAGACATCGTAAAACGCATAGAGAAATGTTGAGGAGCAAAGCAACAGATGGGCATCAATGGACTACGGGAGGAGGACAGTAACAGATCGATCGGCCTATCGATAAAGAACCCAAAGGCTCTTATAAGAGCCACCACAAATATAAGAAAGAGAAAATTGAACTATGACATTGTGTTTGTGTTTTCCCTCCAAAAGATTTGACGCCCTTCGGTTGTGTGGTAAAATCAAGGGGGAACCTATACAGGTAGTGACCAATCAGGAGCCAGTATTCCCCCTGGTTTATTATTGTGTGTGTTTATTGTTTTCCCTCCAAAAGATTTAACACGAGGAGCCTATCCAGGTAGTGACCAATCAGGAGCCAGTATTCCACCTCATTTGCATATTCTATGAATATTCATGAGAAATTAGGAATACTGGCTCCTGATTGGTCACTACCTGGATAGGCTCCTCTTACTACTGGAGATAAAGGGGAAAAGCTGAATGTGGGAGAAAAATTTAGGCGAAAAGAAAAAGGTGTGTAAGGTTAGGCGTAGAAAGGGAGGAGGGGAGGTGATTATATGTGGTGGAAGAGGTTGTTGTTGCGGAGGAAGTTGATGATGTTTGAGGAATAATTGTTTTCGAATAGGTCCAAGATTGAGGAGAGTGAGGAGAGAAGAGATCTCGAGTTTTGGCATACGGGACAGGTTGAGAAAATATGCTTAATGGAGAGATCGATGTTGCAAGTGGGCAGAGAGGGGCAGGGGAGCCGGTAAGAAAAGGGGGTGAGTAAGAGAGGAGTGGCCGAGGCGGATGCGGGTGACAACGATGTCTTCCCTGTGGTTGTGACTATGCAGAAGGGTGTTGGTCCCGATTTGGGGTTTGATGGTGTAAGTTTATTACTGGTTTCGTAATTCCAGTTTTGCCAGGTTTTGTCGATGTAGTTGGAGATGGAGAGGGAGGTCTGAGTGTGGAATCGGAAAAAGAGAGATGTTATTTATTATTGTAATTATAGTTTGCAACCTGAAGAAAGTTCAAGAAAAAAAATTCAAATAGCAAAAAAGTTGTTAAGAAAGTGAGTATCAGGTCGCTAGGCTACATACTGACCTGATCATAGTAGACATACTATACACTAGCCATTTCAGATATGGACTGATGGCCATAAGTTTAAACCTGAATATCTCATTCCAATGTTCCATAGCGTAGCTAGGGTCCTACAAGCCGGCTCCCCCTCCCCCCCCCCCCTTCCCTTCTCTTATTTAGGCCACTGTCTTTCATAATCAGATGTTGAAGTACTTTCATCACCATTTTATTTCTATCTAAGTCTTCTTTCTATCTGTCTATTTCTGTAAGATAATTTAATTGCTTGACCTTGACCTTGCTTGAACTAATCTTTCAAGTTTTATTTACATCGAGCTTCAAGATTAACTAAATTGTTGTATCAAAATGCATGGTAATATGGCAGCAGACACATCGGTTACTGACCATGCATTTGATCAGTTTCGCCCGAATTTATATCGGTCTTGCCCATATTTTTATGTGGGACATTGTCTCTAAATTGCTGTACCCCATCCCCTACTGTTTTGTATTAACATGGTCAAGTCTGCACTTAACCAACTTTAGTACAAATTGCACAACAAATTTGACAACAATTTGGCCAAATTTGTCCATAACTACCATATTATGGTCAAATTTATCCATGTTATGGTCGTTCATTTTTGAACCAAAGTTGGTTCGGTGTAGAGTTGACCATGTTATGGTCAAATTTTACTATTCCTTTTTTAGAGTGTAGGAGACCTCGAATCATTGGCGGGGGAGAGATGATATCGAATGTGATCAATACATATATGGTATGGAATCATAATATCATACCTTGAGAGCTTACTTTGATAGACAGATAGAGTACTGCCTCCCCCATACATAGGGATCTTTTTTTTTAGAAATTTTGAGTTGGGGACAAAAAAATATATGAAATTAAGGATTATATTTAGTATCCCTGGAAATTTCAAGGAAAATGTATGTATAGGACGATTTTTATATAACAATGCCTGAACCATGATACACAAAGCGACGAAGTAAAGTTAAACATAAAGAAATTTAAAATAAGATATAGTACTTGCAGGGCCGTAGCTAATGGCGGGTCGGCAGGTAGGGGAAAATGAAACCCCCATGAAACGATACTACTTACGAAAAAGTCTAAAGAATTGCATTAAAAACCTATATTGGAGGATATGCATGCATGATATATATTTTGCTCATTTGTTGAGATATGAGATGAATTCATTGCATTCCATACTATTCAGCTTTCTTTTGTTTTGTACCGAAAAAGGTATTCCAAATTACGCGCTATGCCAGGTGCAAATCCAGACAGTTTTATTGTCATGCAAATTTGTGTTTCTACCAAAAACGTGTAAAAAAAAAGACAAGCAAGTTTTTGTATATATTTGGACAATACCATACTGTTTGACTATTTATCAGTTTATGGACGTAGTTGTATTATGAAGTGAGAAATTTTGTTTGTTTCACTGCATGCAGGCATGAGTCTACATAATTATACATCCTGCCGTTGTTTTATGGCAATTAAATATATTATTCCACCGTGATATAGGGTGTCTAAGATATATTCACCGCCAGCATGAGCGGGTTTTGCCTATATATACCAAAAGTGGGAGGGGAAAAGACACTAAATCAAATTTGCCTACCAACAGCTAGTGGGGCATAAAACAATGATAAGGAACAAAAATCACGTTACACAGTAACAAAAGATATACATTTGGGGAAAATGTACCACGGGGAGGGAGGGGGGTCATGTCGTCACCCCTTTAATCGCGCATATGACCACACGTGGTACATGCTAAGGCTTTTGGGGCCAGTAACATTTTAATTGGCGTTTGGGCCCTATGAAACATTTATCGCATTCGTGGGGTGCACGCTATTGTCAATTTGTCCCTCTGTTATAACCGATTTTAACCGAAATAAAATGATATTGACATAGGCGGTGGAGACAGGAGACACGTGCCCCTACTTTTCTCCAAAGTTTAAAATGCCCTTTTGAGAGGAGAAAGTGTACTTTGCAGAAGATAATGAACTTTCAATTACTAAAAAACTGTTCTCTTCCAAAAGTTATATATCTGGTGTTTTCATTAAAGCAAGTATCATACACCTTATTTCAATTTTTCTCAAAATACAAACATTTCGGTCCAACAGCCCTACATTGCACTTTTCCTTTACAAAAAGCCTTTGTTTTCCACGCTTGTATGAACACCTATCTGTAGGGGTGCCAGAAGGAACTCGGAGCAAAGGAGGCACAGTTATTTTGAGAGGCACTTTTTCAAAAAGGGGCACTTTTGTCAAGCATAGGCGGGATTTAGGGGAGCAGGCAGGAACTTGTCCCACCCACACTGTGTTTCAAATGTGTTATCTAAGCGTGGTCCCCCCCTCCCCTCCCTCTCCCTCCTACCTTTGACTTTTTCCCCACTTTCGGTAGGCAAATCCCGTCTATGGGTTTTAGATTGGGGAGCCAGACGCAATGTTGGCAATTGCACATCGGGCGAATAGGTAAAAGGCTTACTTTTGAAAATGATTGCTTTTAAAATTATTAAAAGGACCATGCCCCTCCCGCCACGGCTCTCGGTATAATGACGTGCTTTAATTTATGTCAAATAAATATTAGATGCATGTTACGTACTAGGGTTTGTGAGTGAGTGGATTTTTATTTGTTTTCAAACTTAAAAAATGACCTAGAATAATCTAATATAACTTTTAAAGGGCACTGAGTCCTGCCCTGTCTGCCCTCAACATTCAAAATGACCCCGTGGTTCCGACATCGCTGAAGACACCTTATTTGCTTTCACATTATTTGGAACATTCAATATTCCGGTGATTCCTGATCAATACAATTGTCCAATTGTGATCTAATTCTTTCCAATTTTGAGACTTACGATCGATACATTTTCCAATTTGTAGCCCTTGTTATCATTTTTTCATCACTTCCCGAATTTTGGCCAAATAATGTATTGCATTATAATCTAATATTTTCGTGAAAAAAGGGTCCCAAGTATACTTTTTGAACTGATAAAAGTTTTGAACTGTTCCAGTGGGGAGAGGGGTGGGGAGGTTATTACCCTATCTGCTATCGTACACCAGTACATGCTTTCAAAATACCTTAGTCCAAAAAAGCTCTTCAAATCCTGTGCCCCCAGATTCAAACATCTTCCGCCATCCCTGGATAGGGATCTCCACCCCACACCTTGCTGTTGCGGTTTTGGAACTTCAATGTGCTCTCGATTGGCATTGGCCCCTCCCCCAGGGGCGTAGGAAGCGATGGCAGGGGAAAAGCTGCACTCGGATCAGATTTCACCTACCCGGCTGCATGCTTTCTGCCTGGTTGGAAGGTGAAATTGGAAAAATTATGGAAATTTTTCTGAAAATTATTCAAAATTTCCCGAAAATTGACAACAATTTTCCGAAAATTGACAACAATTTACCAAAAACTGGCCAAGGTTTCTGTAAAAGTGGCAAAAATTCACAAAAACTAGCCAAAATTTCCGAAAATAAAGGAAATTTTCCGAAAACGGGTCAAAAGTTTATGACAATGAAAGAAATTACCTGAAATTGGAAGAAAAATTGAAGGGGATTTTCCGAATATAGCAACTTTTGATAGAAATTTGTTCATTTAAGTGCAATTCTTTTACTTGTCACCGGGGGAAATGTGATCGTTCCCCCCCCCCTCCTGAGAGGTGACCCCTCCTACACCCCTGCCCTGCCTACACCCCTACACCCCTGCCCGTAAAAAAGCTAGTAAAAATTGAGTTGAATGAATGTCCTTTTGAGTGTGTTTATATACTTCACCTCGATATTAAATTAAATAACATGTTAAATTTATCCGAACCATTATAGGCTCATACAGCCGGTGCATATCCATTCTCGATTTCCATGGCGCAAGCGGATGACTGCGCATGGAAATCTATTCCTGCTATAATTTTTCGTGGGGCCATGTCAAAGCTTCAAAAAAATTTGGTCAGAACTTGCTGCACCATTTCAAACAAATCAAGATAGAGATTAAATAAAAACAAAGGAATTACAATTAATGCTTGATATTGAAAAAAATGTTGTTAAATGATTCATGTATTTTGATAACAGTTTTTGCTAGTATGATGGTTTTGAATATATTCTAAATTGAATTTGCTACACCGTGGGTTCTACACGTCCATATACCTTTAATTTCCTTTCATAAATTTAGTCACCGAAAATGATGGGAAAGTCTAATCATGCTATAATTTGTTAATTTCTTTGCTAAATCACTGCAGACGGTGGGAAAAGTCTATTTATGCTAGAATTGTATTGGAGGCATGGCAATGACTCTAAACCTCTTGGTCATAATTTGCTGCACCACTTCAAAGCTTTCTGATATACAGTTAAAAATCTAAAAACGAACCAAGGTCGCCCTGTAATACATCACAAAAGTTACATAAAATATGCACGTTAATGCCTGAGATTTTAAAAACGCTGTCAAATAAAAATGTTGCATGTTTAACCGATTTTGGTCAGAATTTGCTGTACCATTTCAGAAATTATGATAGATATTTAAAAATAAACAAAGGATTTATGAGAGAAAAGACGTAATGTTGCCGTGCAATACATCACACAATATGCATAAAATATGCAAATTAATGTCTGATATTTACAAATGCTGTAAAATGGTCAATGTTTAGCATATTTTGATGAACGTTTTTGCTGTACTATGATGGTTTTTGATGGTTTTAAAGCATTTTAGCTACTGTTAGCTCTACACGTCCATATACCTTCAAAATTTGTTTCCTAAATCTTAGTTACTGAAGATGATAGAAACATCTGCTCATGCTAGATTTGTATTGGGGGCTTGGCAAAAACATTTGGTCAGAATTTGCTGCACCACTTCAAAGAATTCTGATAGACAATAAAAACACAAAGGATTTACATAATGAAATACCAAGGTTGCCCTGTAATACAACACAAAATTTGCATAAAATATGCAAATTAATGCCTGAAATTTAAAAACGCTGTAGCATGGTGAATGTTCAACATATTTTGATAAATGTTTTTGCTACTATGATGGTTTTTCATATATTTTAAAGCAACTTATTTAATGTTGCCTCTATGCTTCTATATACCTTTAGATTTTCTTTTCTTAATCTTAGTCACTACAAATGATGGAAAAATCTGTTCATGCTAGAATTGTATTGGGGGCGAGGCAAAAACATTTGGTCAGATTTTGCTGCACCACTTTAAAGTATTCTAATAGACATTAAAAAAACAAAGGATTTACAAAATAAAATACCAAGGTTGCCATGTAATACAACAAAACATTACAGTTTGCATTAAATATGCAAATTTGTTTTTAATATATATATTTTTTAATTTAACAACTGTTGCTTCTACACAATCAGACACGTTTAATTTTCTCTCCTAAATCTTAGTTACTGCAAATAATGGAAAAATCTATGCATGTTATAATTTTTCGTGGGTCATGACATAGCCTCCAAAAATTTTGGTCAGAATTTGCTGCACCATTTCAAAGAATTAATATAAACATTCAAACAACAAAGGATTTGCAAAAAAATACCAAAGTTGCCTTGTAATACAACACAAAATTTGCACCGCGACAGTCAAGAATAAAATGTACAAAGAGGGTGTTAAAAACTAAGCTGCGTAAGTTAGGAAAGAGAGATGGGACAGATAAAAGGAGGGAGAAAAGGTAGATAAGGGAAAGAAGTTAAGATAAGTAATGAAAAGGAGGTGTGGAGGGTAAGGCAGAGAAGGGAAGGAAAGGGAGATTTAGATCAGTTTAAATAACTTTTTAAATTATTTCCCCTCAAACTTTCAGGTGGTATATTATAAATACTCTTCATATATTCAGTTTGACTACGGTTTTTGACATATCCCATGGTTTTTAGGCCACAAAATTGCAGGACAAAATATGATAGAATGAATAAAGACTGAGAGAAATTTGAGGCACATTACAGATAGTCTGATTTCAGTCGTTTCTACGCAAATGATACCAAACTTTAAACTTAAATATCTCTTAAAGAGAATAAACTTTTTGAATGCTTTCTTCACTATTTTGTTTATTTTGAAGTCTTTTTTTATATAGGATAGACTTGCTTGACCACTGAACTAATCCTTTAACATAAAGACATTTGTATGTTTACGTGTTGTGATGCCACAAGATTTGCAAAATTTATTATAATAAGGCCTTAAAATCAAACTTGAAATGTAGCAAAATGGTTAATATCTTATTATCAACCGATTTTGAATAAAGTTTTCTGTATTTTAATGGTCTAAAGCATATTTCAATTTCAATTGAAGAAAGCACTTTTACTTTGTGAAATATGATTGATCAAAGGATTATCAGTTTTAAGGTCAATATCCCTTTAAGGGATTGTGAGCTTAAGCAATGACTGACTCTATAGACAGATTCTAGCTCGGATACGTTCGGATTTTTGCAGCGTTTATCATATCCTAAGCGTTTTTTTGGTGCTATGTTTGCCTTAAATAGATCGATATGCTGATGCAATGACAGTTCATATTGGTGCAAAGTAGTTAACCGAATTTTGCATTCCAAAATTGGCTAAAAATGTCTCCAAATAATCGGATTTCGCTAGGCGCAATCCGAATGAATTTAGCGCATATAATAACATTGGGAGATACCACCGAATATCTCCGATCTAAAGAAAACTCTGCTTGCATTGGGTCGAGCCTTAAAATACAGTCTGACACATACGTTAATTGGGCCGTTGGGATCTGTCCCACAGTATAGCCAAATTGGGGTATGACACTTGTAGTTGATAACTCGCTTGGGTTATAACTTGGGTTTAAAATCTATTAAAAGCTCAAGAATGGCTAAAATAGCATGAATAGGCTATCATATCCATATACCGCAATTGAATAATCAGGCTATAAATTCACTAGTGTAAATAACTCACTGATGAATACATTCTTTCAAAATCGATATTAGTCATCTATCACATTACACACATGGTGTGGCCTGCATTAATCTTATCCACAATAACTTGCATCTTTACAAGTTTGCATACAGATGGTAAGAGAGTGTAATAACTGATGCATAAAATCACTAGTTTTGTGATGTTATCGTAAAGGATTAGTTCAGAGGTCCAGTAAGTCCATCTTATATGAAAGAGGACTTCAAAATAAATAAAAAATAATCTTTTAAGTTATATTTTGTTATTAATTACCACTTGAAAGTGTAGTAGTGGGATGCTATATTGATTAATTGTCATTCATTAATTGCGATAATTATTTGCTGAGAATGGCTAATATATCAGCATTGTGAGGAAAATATACCATTTAAAGCATGTCTTGTTGTATGGATGTAAAATCCATCTTGATTTTGTACAACAGTATTTTGCTGTTAGTATGTCTATTTATGATTTCAATTCCACTCAAAAGTAAACATTATTAATAAAAATTGCATCATATTGCTATTAAGGCTTTAGTATTTTAGGCTTAATTGAAAAATATTTTTCACATATTCAAACGATTTTAAAGCTCCAATACACAGTTGGGCAACTATAGTTTTGGGGCCCGTGGGGATTGACCTCTGCAGCGATGTTGGAGCCACGGCGGCAAGGGGCTAGAGTAAGGGCAGAAGGTACCAATTTGAAAGTGTGCGGATGGGGCAGGAAGTGCCCTTTTGAAAGTTGAAGGCGGACCGGAAAAAGGCGCCCTTTTGAAACTTATATTAAATTATTCTTGGTCATTCTTGAAGTTTGAAAACAATAGTAGAAATCCACTCACTCACAAATAGCGCATAATACCTAGAGGTTGTTACATACATTTAGCATTTATTTGACACGATGGAAGCATGTCATTTACCAGAGACATCGACAATAAGGGCCGTGGTGGGAGGGGGCCGCTTGCCTGCAATAATTTGCTAAGCATGCAGCAATTTTAAAAAAGAACCTTTTTTACCTATTCGCCCGACGTGTAATTGTCAATATTGGTCCTGGCTCCCAAATCTGAAACTCATAGGCAGAATTTGCCTACCGAAATTGGGAGAAGTAAAAAGTATGTGTGTGTGTGGGTGGGGGGGGGGGTCACAAAATTACGCTAAGATACATCACATCACCATACAAAAGTACCCATTTGGACAAAAGGTGAGGGTGGGAAAGTATTCCTTACTCCCCCCAAATCCCGCCTATGCTCAAATCATATATATGTGACCCACCGCCAAACATATGTTGAGCTACTACATCATTGATGTTCTAGTTAAATCATGCGATGTAAGACTGGGGGATTGCTCAAAATCTTGATGTTAATCTTCAAATTTCATTCCTTAATCTTAGTCACTATACAGTTAAAACCCACGGGGAAAACTTAGTTCTATTAGACTTTTATTGGGCACGGCTAAGACTCAAAACATTTGGTTAGAATTTTGCTGCACTTCAAAAGATTATGTCAGACATTTTAAACAACAAAGGATTTACAAATGAAAATACAAAAGTTGCCCAGTAATCACAACATTTGCATAAAATATGATATAATAATAAAACGCTGTGAAGAGGTCAATGTTTCATCGATTTTGATAAAAGTTTTACTATTATGATTGTCTTCATTAGAATGTAAAACATTTTAGCTACTGTTGTTAAATTATGGCTGATCAAAGTTTAAATAATTATAGCCAAAATTGTGATAAAATTTTAATTGTAATATTTGAAATTTATCTTCTAAATTTCAGTCACTGAAAAATGTCAAACTATTTTATCCGGCTAAAATTTGTTTGAGGTTATAATAAAAATGATAAAAACCGCTGTTTTGTCATATTCCAGAGCAATAATGTTGAGGGAGAATTACAAAAAAAAATAAGCTAACATAGCCATATTTCATAGTGTCATAAAATATGATTAAAATTTGTATAATCTTTTTATAACTAGAACTTAAAATTAAAAATGATTTTGATTAAACGTTTTGCTATTTTAATTGTTTATAGTACATTTTCTCCGAAAATCTCAAGGTCAAAATCTTTGTGTAATTCTTAATTCCTAAATTCCAGTCACTGAAATTGATTGGCAAGCCGGTTCCTATTTTTTGTTTTGAGGCAAAGACTTTACTATTTTTGGACAGAATTTGCTGTAAACTGGTAAATGTTTAACGGTTTGGATGATATTTGTTGCTATGATCGGATACGGTAGATTTTAAAGCAATTTAGCCAATGTTGCTTCTACACGCCTATATACTTTCCCATTTATTCAAATGTTTTTAAGAACAATATTTTATATTTTAGGTCTATGCAAGGTAATTTTGGAAGATGAAAACATTCATTTTGTTAGACGTATATCTTACTTTTTCCTAATTTTTAAAACGACTGCAGGCAAGACCTTAGAAATCTAACTTTTTGTAGTGGTTTCTTGAATTAAGCCTGTCTTCCATATTGTATGATTAAGTGACAATAAGTCGACTCTGTAATTTTTCAGTATAAACTTTCGTGTTTATTCAACCAAAAAACAAAGTTTGCTTATCTTCGCCGCAAACAATGGTGTTTATCAAGATACTCTTGATATGTAGGAATAATGATATTCGTTTAATCAACATTAAAAAAATTGTTATCAAAAATACTTAAAAGAAACAATAAATAAAAAGCCGCAATAAACTCACCAATCTTTAAGCGCAAGCGTTGTTGCTTGAGAAAGTCCGACTTGACCAGTCTTTTTACAATAGCTTCATCCTTCTTCCAATATATGCATCTATTCATCCTTCAGTTTCTTCCTCCTCCCTGCAGGCTCCGACAGATCCATCCTCTCCTCCCGGGATGTCCGCACATAAAATGACATAAATTTGGAAACCGACAAATGCATAACGCCACCACTTTCAAACTTTTAAAAATAAGTCGTAGTTAATACAATTGTCAGAAAACCTATGCGGCTAACAACTGCGCTATGGATAATTCGAAAAATTGTACGAATTTTTTGAATACACGTGGTTAAATTTTATTCTATTTGGGGTCATTAATCATGAAAAGAAATTTTGTATTTTTATTTTTTAGATTAGATTGGCCATGCATGTGACGGGAATACTCTCCTTTCTTTAACTAGGTATATGGTATAACAAAAGCTCTGATCGATTTAAGACTAAAAACTCGTTTTTGTCTTAGCTTTTTGGAGCTTAATTTAACCCTTTCTCAAACTGATTTGGCATCATTCTACATAAATGATACCAAACTTTAAACTTAGATATCTCCTTAACGGAATACGATTTTTGAATGCTTTCTTCACTATTTTGTTTCTTTTTAAGTCCTTTTTCATATACGATGGACATGCTTGACCACTGAACTGATCTTTTAAGCGAATGGGCTGATCCACCATCCCTGATTTGACCGCCCCATAGTCTTTATGATAATACTTTAGAAAAATTAAAGAATTACACAAGTCTTATGCGGAGCCTTATGCATACGCGCCAAGGGAATATCTTGATTGGGGTTGGTCAAATATAAGATTCATCCATATATCTTATTGATGAACATAATATACCATTTGGACATGTGTAAATGAGTGGTACGAAGCATCTCCTATTTGATAAACCTATATTCAACCTCTTCGTATCAAGATTAACTTTCAGTAATAAAATTGTGCAAGTGTGTAATTTCCTAATCTGATAATTTCTTCTTTCTTTTCATTTTCTTTTAATTATAATTTTCTATTTGTTCTCAAAGGTTTTGCTTACGGTATCTTGTTGTACACATTTATGTTGTTTTATCACAAATTTTTCCGCTTCATGTTGAAAACAATGATTTTGGGGAAACATTTTATAAGTATTACACTCAGTTTTCTCCTATTCCATGCAATAATTTACGGATTAGACACAAGACAAAGACAAAATAAAATGTATTTTGTTAATTAGGAGATGTATATAATTTGTCTGTTACACATACGTATTACTATTTGCTGGAAATAAATTGTGTAATTTTCATTGTCATTGTGATTGTCATATTGGCATATTGAAAATTGAAAACAAATGTAACTACTCCTACTATACAGCAATTTCTATATTGGCTCAATCATGGAGTCTTTTTAATTCCATGGTTAAAGAGGCGATATCGTCATATGTGCCTGATATTTAGAGTTCCTTTCAAATTTTTTGATTGGTTGAAATTTTGCTGCGCGATTCGTTGTCTCGTATTGCAAGGTATATTAAAACGCAAGGTATATTAAAACGTTATTTAAAACGCCACATAGGTTATCACACGAGTTAGCCCAGACGGTTGCGGTGACCTAAATTAGCTTTATTTTAAATCATGTCGTGAGTTCGAGCCCCGGTAGAATCGTTTATTTTGACTTTTGCTTTCATTTTCTTCTTTTTTCTCAGTAATTTTCATTGGGTGACTATCATTGTAGTATTATAATACTAAAATTTCACTTTTGCTTTCTGACAAAAAAGCATTGAAAAAAAATAAATCAGTTTCTCGTCACAGTAACGTGTATGTCATTCTGCACACACAACGTACATGCTAGTGTCTGGCTGTACTGTGTGGTACAAACAGACAGAGGATCAGATCTTGCCTCCACAACCGAAAGTGATGTTAAAATATAGTATCCCCCCATTTTTACCGTATTTTACTGAGACGAGCCTCCCTCTTTAAACTGTTAAAAGATTATTTAATCTGAGCAGATGGGTTTTTGAATTTTGAAAAAAAGGCACTGTTAGTTTTTTGAGTCACGGCTGATCAAAGTTTAAACAGTTTTTTATTAATCTTTAATTAATTTTTAATCAAATTTAAATTTGTGATGCACGACTCTAGGTAAACAGCTCAAAACCATGATGCAATTCTTAAAAGTTCTTTCCTAAATCTTAGTCACTGAAAATGATTGGAAAGTGTATTTTTGCTAGAATTTTATTGGGGGTATGGCAAAAACTCAATAATTTGTCTGTCAGAATTTGCTGCTCCACTTCAAAGAATTTTAATAGAAATTAAAAATACAAAGGATTTGCATTTGAACCAATTTGCTTAAATATGCAAATTGTGCATGCCTAAGACTTAAAAACGTTGTAAAGTGGTCAATGTTTAAGCGATTTTCATGATTTGTTATATACTAGTATGATGGTTTTACTCAATTTTAAAGCAATTTGACCAGTGTTGCCTCTACACGTCCATATACCTGCATACCTTCAAGTGGACATATCGGTCATGCATGAACAGACGAATATAGCCCGAGGATGGGCAGTATTATAGTTTTAAGTTAATCATGCATGCCATGCATGGGATTAAAGGAAAGGTATCGTCCCATTTATCTACCTACTGTGGTGTAGCGGTTATCATACCTGTCTACAGACCACGAGGCCCTGGGTTCAAGCCTGGGTTGGGTAGACACGCCAGGGCACCACAACTGGTTATCAAAGGCCGTGGACATTGACTTGGTTGTCGATGTTATGTCTGTCCATACGTCGTACCTGTGTTCTCGTCCGGGTCGTAACAAGGTCGTATCAAGCGTTTCGTGATAGCATTATTACTATCATAACCGATACGCAGGCGACGACCCCGTCATTGTAATTGTGTGTTCGCTCGTCGTTGTCGTCGCTTATAACATTATTTCCGGTTTTAAATTTTCTTAATTGAAATCTGCTATGTTATCGATCACACATCCGTCGGACCGAACACACTGACAAAGGGGCCTACATGTGTTATCGATAGCGTCACAGATTTCTCGCAATCAATAAAACAAATTGGTAAACGGAAGTGACGTCACCAGCACAGTGGCGTTCACTTTTGCATTTTTTTATGGGACGATTCCTTTCCTTTAAAAGATCTGGAATTTCCACCAATATTAGTTAAAGGTATATAACTTATTGATATGCAAATGTGAATGTAATCTTGTGATCGCTTAGACTCAATCCACATACCACAGAGCGCTCTCCAAATAACTGATCACTGCATGTTTCTAATAAATGCATAGTTTTCCTGTCAGACAATTCTTCGACAGCAAGTAAATTAATCTGCCTACATGGAGTATGTACAATACTCCTGTTTTGATGACATTTTCAATATGCCGTACCCCCTCATTAAACTGGACAGACGTCGCTACGAAAGGATGGGGGGGGTATGGGGTGTATCATCACCAAACTGGATACCAGTTTGAAAAATGAACATGACAGTTGGAAATTCAAACCCTCTCATTAACCTGAACAGAGATGTTGCTACGGAAGGAGGGGGGGAGAGAGAGATGAGGGGGTATGGGGTGTCTCATCTCAAGTCTGGACGCCAAATTAATAAATGAGCATGAAATTTGGAAATACAACCGTTCCTCTTGAGGCACCTTCACGAATCCACCCAGTTGGAATCTTATGCCTCTACCTCACCCCCTTCCTTCAAAAAAAAAAAAAAAAAAAAATGAAGACACTAGCGATGCCCTTGAGCCTGGAATGGACTTTCTGTTTCTTCAATTTAGGGAAATAATTGTAAAGAACTGTCTGCTCTAGATCTTGCGTACGCTACTATGGCATATTAATGCATCTTTGATATATTGAACTGTTTGAAAACAAAATTAGGCACATACAAGGCTTTTCTATATAATATGACAGTACTCTCTACATGCTCTAACTTTGAACATAGCACATGGTGGCTATAGCTAAATATTGCTATTGTCTGATCAGGGAATTATTTGGTCAAATAACAACTCCCTGGTCTGATTGTCAGATTTCGAAATCTGTTTCTGCTAAAAATTGAATAATTATGTTCAATATAGACAATTTATTAAAGGTAATTTGTTCAGATATACCTATTTGCGTAACGGGCAAAGAAGAGTAAAATAAATCTAGTGGTATAAAAAAAGAATATATAAAACGTTTTAAATATACACTGGCAGTGAATTCATTCAAGTAGCACAGGAAATTAAATAAAAATGCCGAATGTTTGCAAATTGCAATAGCCCATCTAATTTCTCAGGCCTGATTACACCACTAGTGCAAAGTTTGTCAAACAACAGAATATCATGAGGCCGTTTTGTTGCTAATCATAATTCTATATATTTACCGTAATTTTCAATTTTTCTCAGAAAGTTATAGAGGAAAAAGAAAATTGCTGGACTCGTCATCAATAAATCTGATACATACTAGTAACGTCACTTCTACGGCGGTATTTCATTGGCTTGTCAGTGCTTTGCGTAAAAATTTAAAGCAATCAGAAACGTTGAAATATTAGTATTTTTGGTTATCTCCACGTTAATACGATATCTGACCTATAAGTGCTACATGCTCTTTCACTTCTTGTAAAAGTAAATTTCTTTCAAATCCATTAAAAGCCATAAAAATAGCAACAAATTTCATCAAAATCATTTTAAAGCAACTTAAAATATGAAGCATAACAATATACAATTTTATGGAGATTAGTAATGTATTGCACAGTTGCAGGGCGACCTATGTGCTATTTCCTATGTAAATCCTTTGTTTCTTATTTGTCTATCATAATTCTTTGGAGTGATGCAGTAATTCATATCAAAGTAGACCTATGTATACCGTACACCCATTCAAATTATAGAAGCATAAGCCTAATGGCCTGTACTATTATAAGCTTTCAGTGCCTGAAATTTAGAGTAAAAAAATAATTACACAAAGTTTTGGAGTTGTTCGCCTATTCATACATAAGGGCTGCATTAGGATTTTGCTTATGGGGAGGGGGTAAGCTTTGTCTCACGGAGAAATGCCTATACAGGTGGGACACAATTTTAGGGGACAAAACGATTTTATGCGGAAAAAATGATTCATGTGCCCCCCTCGTAGCGCCGATACTGGTCCATATGACTATCTAAAAGTGGGAAATTGGCAGATATTGGGTTGAGCGGAAATTTAGCAGTTTATTTAGCAGTTTAGTGTGCTTGCAGGCTTTCCCCGCTGAAAAGAAGGTTATATATAATACACCATAAAAAAATGATAAATAAAAAAATAAAATAATAATAAGTAAGATTTTTGTTGTTGAAGTGCATGGTTTATTAACCAGAGAGTTGTTATGGTGTATATCAGATCTCTGATTTTACATATGAGTGCCAAATTTACACATGGACAAAAGGTGAAGGGGGAGTGTGGAGGGGGAGATATGTCGCCGAACTTTTGTGATGTAAAATAAGCCAAGGCATATCAGCGCTACACCATTTGTGTTGTGAGCAAAGGGCCCACTAAAGGTCCGTGAGGACCTTAGTGTTGACCCATTTTTGGCAGATCTTTGAGGCCATGTCACTTATAGCTCCCCTGATAGCCAGTGCCCGTCAATGCATTGTATTTAAAACTTAAATTGCCGACTTATTTTTTTACTTGTTAGAACTAGTGACCTATCATTTAGTTCCCTGTTAGAACTCGCACTCGTGTTTACGCTCAGTTGTATATGTGACTCCCTGATGTGACTAAATGAAGGATTTCATTTTTATTTCAAGAAAACAACTGTCCAGTGTTCCCTGAAACGACAAACGAAAGTACCGTACCGTATCGTATGTCTTTGTTTACAAAGTTCCGATGGTCTGGCATCCCGTAGCGTCATTTCCGGTCTTTGCCCTCCGTTAGCATCGCGTATAGTTTCGGCTTCAATTTTAAAGTTTCCCTTGTCACAAAATTGTGAACATTAACAATTTCAAATCTATGTTTCGAATGATGTTGAAACTGCACTTCCGTCTAAGAACTTTTTAGAAATGAATTTCAAATTGCTAACCCGTATTAAAACCAGGATTTATTAATATTTTGTGAGAATATCACAGGAAATTCCCATTTCTTTTACAAAGTAATAGTAGACGTTGCAATTTCTGGTTGAACTTAAAGTGAGAGAGAGATGCTTTTGGATATGCTTAAGAAAATATCCAGAAACAGTGATGAAGTGTGCGTATCGTGTACTTGAGGAGAAAGGTCGTCCAGTTGAAATCATTTATCGGGGATTTGTTTAGTTTCTTTGCGATTTACACTGTCAGCTGGCACAAAATATATAGTTAAAGAAAACATCTGTTGGCATGTAGTGTATTATTTTCATCTTTTATTAATTAATTTAATCATGAATGCAGGCATCGAAAATAGTGATGGTTCACGGCTGCAGCCGGAGAACCACGCTGAAACTGAACATAATAATCAGCAGGGTTTGTTTTATTCCGTGTGGAACAGAATGTCGGAATATTTCGAAATGAGAACAATCCCAAATTGGACGCATAACAGGGAGATAGGTACATACCACCGAGTGAAAGTTGTCAACGAAATGGGGGATAATCATGACTCAACAACGATTTTTGAACACCGACAAACATCGAGTGCTAACTGCGATGGTGAAACTCATCATAACGAATCATTTTACAGTACTAGTTCCACGACTTCAAGTGTACTCAGTTCCTCAAGCCATGTTCTGTTTCAAAGGTCAGATACGCTTGACTCAGAATTTTCAACAACGTCAGATTTTTCAGAGGAGGATTTTGTTGATGCTCTTCAATTTCAAGATGATTTTTTCAATCTAGATGAAGATGATGAAGATGATGAACCTGTTCACGATGAGACAATAAAATTTGGTGAAGGACACAGTTTTCAGCCCACTCGTCTGCTTCATGTTGTCACATGGTGTGATAGTTGTGGAGAAATCATTTGGGGATTTTACAAACAGTGTCTTAGATGCAACAGTGAGTAAACAAATCACTTAATCAGTTATTTCTTGTAACTTAGTTTTACAGTGTACATGTCATGAGGTGAAATCTTAGTGTCGCATGCCTCTTCAATTTCTTGCATAATTTCTAACCAGTTGCTTGCAAACTTAAAATGCTTCTTTTATCATTTAGGCTACTTTTGGGTTCACCATAATTGTTTGACCATTATGCCTACTGATCCTGTTTGTAAGGTGTTTGATACCTTTTCTTATTATGAAAAAAATATAACCTTGTATCATTGTACAGTATAATATATTTATTACGAATCTCATTTGTCAATTGGTCTGATGATTCACTCAAACTTGAAGCTCACCCTGGAAGTAGCTGCTCACTTTTGATGTTGAATGAGAAATTTACCCTACATATTTGAACAATTTTTTTAAGAACAACTGATTATGTACAAGACACCACAGTTGTGATATTCTACGAGCATTCTGATTTGATTTGTCATATAGGGCCTACCTCCTGTAGAGTATGAAGTATTTCTATTCTGTTAGGTTTCTATTCTGTTCCTAATGTGGAAGAATTCCTTATCTTGTATTGTATCGGGCACTGCAGTGTCAGGTAACAGGAGAATAGCATTAACACACTTGTCAGTTGTATGACCAGTGTCAACTCTCTGGTATGACTCACCCTACTACCCCGGCAATGTCAGTCAAAGGTGAGTCATTGACATATGAAAAGTGACTCACATGTGCGCCATTTTACCAACTTGTCAGTCACCAGAGTGAGTCAATTTACTTCAGATTCATTGACTTTGTACATAGGTGAGTGATTTTGGGTACCTCATTTCACAAAAAATGTCAGTCACCTAAGGTGACTGAGGGGTGCATTAATGTACATGTTTTGTCCACCAACTTTGGTGCAATGACTCACCTTGTCCGGGGGTGTGGGGTGAGTCACACAATTGACAAGTGCATAATACAAGCAGTTGGTTACTAGTCCTTATGGAGTAAAGTTGTCTTTATTTAGAGTAGATCCCTACACTCCGTTCCAGGGCTTTTCATGACCTTACTGATCTTTTTCTTCCTTTTTGGCTGATGTTCACTGATTGCTGTCATTTACTGATTTACACCCTGTCTTCTGAGGTTACTCAAGTCTCATACGGTTTGCATGTATATTTGCTTTTAATTGAGTTACAATACTCTGCACAGTTTTTTAGGGGTACAGTAGCTTGTTTTCGAAGTACTGCACGTGTTGAAATTTTCACCCAAAAAAATCTCTCTTTAAAAAGGGCTGAACGTAAATGTGTTTTACAACTATTACACCAAACAAAGAGTTGGAAAGCCCTTCAGACTGTGGAAAGAATGAAACTTTATCACATTTGAGAAATTATGGGTTGTTTCAATGTGACTTGAGTTGACAACACGGTATAACAACCTACAGTAATTACACAACAAAAATGTACCAATGATAACATACTGTACATGTACTTGGCTTGTGATGTTATTTATAATGACAACAATTCAACCATGGAATCATCATATTAGTGGCTGCACACTTAAGAAGATAGGTAAAATACTGTAGGCTCATCTGGGAAGTGACTGCTTTTATACCATGGAGGTAGACAGTACCTTTGATGTTTGTTTGATATGGACCTGTATATGATTGTACTTGACTGTATTATTAAATCCTTTCAGGCAATGTACAGCACAAATACATGTAGAGGTCTATGTACATGTATTAATTTCTATTTTGTTCAAAGGTTTTCAAATCTGAACAAGTCAGTTTTTGAATTTTAAAGAAAGCAACTCTTTTAGTTTTAAAGTTATGGCTGATAAGTTTTAATTATTCATTTGATTTCAAAGAGAATGAACTATAAAAATGAAAAAAATGACAAGGAAGGGAATGAATTAACTCCGTATTAGTCCATATGGAAGCATCCTTGGGATAAAATCTATTATACTGTAGTACAGATATCTGATAAATTGATTCTACTCTAGATTAGATTATTATGTGAGTTTTATTACATTGTCATTTAATGACAATGCAATAAAGCTCAGATAATAAGGCAAGTATTAAAAAATCTTACATACAGTATTTATACAGTAGGCCTACTATACATACAGTACACAACTTTTGTATGCATTAAGTGTGTGTTTGTTACTATAGTTCTCTACAGTCATAGTGAACTTTGTACTTCATACAGTGAATGCAAGTCAGAGGGTTGTTTTAAATTTACTTTCATTTTAAAGTACAGTTCATATAAAACATATTGTACGGTATAGTGTGTTGCCAGAATGGACAGACTCTCTTATCTTTTTAGGCCATCTTTGAGTTATAAACATTGTGAAGAGATTTCAAATAAGACACTTATGTTTATTATGCAATGTATTATAAGTAAAACCATAATGAAGTTGGATATAGCCCTGTTACCAGAGGCTAGTACTGTATTACAGCTACCACCTTTGTTGGAAGTTGATATTCCTTTTATTTATTGCCCAGCCAACATTCGTTGGGGCAAACTTGGCAGAAATATTTCTGATGACAAGTTTCAAGGTCGCTCTTACTACTGTATTTCAACAAGCACAATATTGAGTTTTAGACTGAAATAACGAAGATCCATGCAAACAGCAAAGAATTCAGAAGTTGAAAACAAAGAGGTGTCTCCATCTCCTCGGTGAAAACAAAAAGGGCATGAAAAATCCGACCTTTTTTGGATGAAGCACATTCATCCAAATAAAGTAGCCAATCTCTCTTCTCAAAGTCATTTGCACTTTATTTATTTTAACAACAAAAATTCCTTCTGCTTTTTAATATCCCGGTTGGTCTGCAACTAGTGAGTTCACAACTGGTTATCAAAGGCCGTGGCCGTCTTGGTATAATGTCTAGCACTGGATGCTTTCGGACGTTAAACCTTGCTATGCTATGCCAATTTAAAAACTTAAATTAAAATTGACTAAAAAGAGTCAAAAGTGGTAAAACAGAACAGTACATGAACATAGGATTATAAGATAAAGAGAAAATGATCAAATAAAGCATAGAAATTCCTGCATGTCTGTGCCCCTTCCAGTTGGTATTGCATGAGGATGTGCATGTAATGTCATACATGCTTGAACTGTTCCTCCTGGGGAACATTTAGTATCAGGAAGTTGTTTACCAATGACACTTGCACCCACTCTGCATGAACTAAATTTGTATACAGTGTAGTATTAAAGGACAACAATTAGACAATGCAGTGACCATTTACAAAACAGTGAAAGCAAATTTATAGAAGGCTAAAGGAAAGTATATGTCACTTTTCTCCCAATTTAATTTTACCAAAATCTTGGATCAGTAAGTAGACAATAAACTATGTTTTATTCCACTTTTCCAACTGGAAACTTTCCTGCTTACAATAAATACTGTACTGTACTATAGATTTAAAGAAAGATAAAAGAGACAATGAGTACAAAACACTTTGCAGTGTTTCACTTTAAAGGCATTATCTAAAGGGGACATAAAGTCTGACATAATCCTTATTTCACATGAATTAAAAATAACACATTTTTCTAACTAAGCTTTATACTGTACCTCCTGAAGCAATTTAAGGCAATTTTTGTAGGCCCATAATTATTAAATACTTGAATGCTACTGTACTACTATGTGAGCTGCCATTTTGATTGATTTTTGAATACGCAGCAAATGATGTCATCAACCATTTACTTTGTATTTCTTTATAATCTATATCTCAAGTTTTCTAGCTTATGAAATTTTTTTTTTCTTTTGTAAGGGTCAAAGACATTTTTGTATGGTATGGTTTATATCAGCCTTTGTGTCTCCTTTAATGTCAGGCTCTTAGTTTTTAGACAACTTGAAAGAGGTCTGTGAATCATACATTCCAATTTCCAAATCTGTAACATTGATGTTAGATTTAGGCCCCTATATGTAAAAGAAAAATAGCAACAATTTTTTTACAGTTAGCACTGTTGGTTGGCAACCAGAAAATCCGATAAGTATAGTTTATTTTGGCCTCAGATATAATAACACTTCCTCTGCAATTAGTATATGTTAAACTGCCCAGGTTGGAAAGGGAAAAGATGAATGCCAGCTACTGAATCTGGAAATGGTAATACAATAGTACTGTAGATACTGCTTCCTGATTAGTGATTGGAGGATATCCTACACACTGTGTGTTGTAGATCGTCTATTATTTTATTAGACATGGAAAATTGAGTGTATATCCTGTTACAGTTACTGTATATAGAAAATGAAAAGATCTAATTCTTTCTGATCCTGCTTAAAGGATAGTGCAGTGGTGAAGTTTGTATTAAATGAAAAAGGACTTAAAAAACAAAATGGTGAAGAAAGCATTCAAAAATCTTTTTCTGTTTAGGAGATATTCAAGTTTAAATTGTTAATTCATTCTAAAGAAAATTGATTCAACTTTTTTACTATTTGAATTTTTTTGCTCAAACTTTCTTCAGGTGGAAAATTATAGATACCCTTACTAGATTCTGTTTTACTTTTTTTTTCCTGACATACACAATCTATTTTAACCCACAAACTTACAGGACAAAATATAATAGAATAAATAATACTTAAATACATACATGTAAGGACAACTAGTCTGATTTCATTCCTTTCTACACAAATGATTACAAACTCTAAACTTAAACATCTCCTTAATGGAATAAGATTTTGGAATGCTTTCTTCACCATTTTGCTTCTTTTGAAGTCCTCTTTAAAATGAGATGGACATGCTTGACCACTGAACTAATCGTTTAAAGGATTGTTAGTTTAGTGGTCAGACAAACTAAACTACTGTATGAAGAAACTACAGTACTATCTTTTTTAAGAGATTACAAGTTTTTAAAAATGTCACAAGTTTGTTTGACAAAAATAACTGGTGGAAAAACTTGAGAAAGACTTACGTAAAGACTGATGTTTTTTAACAATTGTTATTTGGTAAATTTCATTAAAAATTAATTCAGAATTTTTTTTATTGATGAAAGACATTATTTTTTAAACATATTTTTCACCACAGTTACTTCACTTGAATCTGTTTTACATGTAGTTCTCTGTTTTGACATATCTACATGTAATGTTTGAAAATCTTAAAATCATATTTCAATAGAACATCAACATTTTGTGTGGCTGTGGTGTAGAGCTGTGACCGTTTAGCGTGTACATGCTACACGCTCGCAAATCTTGTAAACATTTACTAAATACTTCATTGCGAGTAATCGTTTTTCATACATCATACTGTCTTGCTGTTGAAAACCAATATTCATGATTAAAATCACACACACATTAGGCTGACAAAATTCCAATCAATGACTTTTTACAAACTGTAAACTCGATTAGCATAATCTTTTTTAAAGGTGCGAATCACAAATGAGCAGTTATCACTAATGAATGGGGATATTATGCACTTTGATTTCGCTGAAATCTGAGTAATCTAACTTGTAAAATGCACCGCGAATGTGCAGCAGTAAGCAGTGAAACTTGTCAATAAGCCTAACGTTAGGCCATAAGGCTTTAAATCCCACGCAATCAAGGCCTGTTTTACAAGCTGTTAAATCGACCAAAAAACATTTGAAAAATACTTGAATCGTGACAATCAGTAAATTTAAATGTAATTATTACCTGATGAGTCAAATAAATTTTGCAAGAAAGAAAAAATATTGCATAATAAACAAATAGATAAAAGGTTTTAACAGAGCTGAAATTCTGCATGCGTCGCAAAGATGGCAGCCATTTTTTCGAGAGGACTGATATTTCAGAACTTCCTGGTGGTAGTGGCGTAGTTTTAAAATGTTTTACGGCGAGGTATATCATAGGCCTTGTATGCAAGATTTTCACAGAACTTTGAAAGCCGTAGCGAATAGGACAAAAAAGTTACGCGATGTTGAGTTTAAATGACATTGAAAGGAAGTTATCTGTTCTTTCTAAACTAAATTTTCATGCATATTTTCCATAAAAATGATGATTTTTACTGTGGAAGTAAACTTTCTACGATTTGGATAGCAAAACTCAGCGTCTATTTAGGCAATGGAGTCAGTACTTTTGCCATACTGGTCGCGCAATTTTTTTTTACTTCGCCCTGTAGTTTTGGAGCAATTTTGGTGTATTTCTGATAATTACAATACTAAATGCGTGTACACGATACACGTTCGCTTTTTTTGGCGTGTACATGTTTACTAAAATCCCTAAACGCTCACAGCTCTACTGTGATGTCACTCCTACAGTACATGTAGTCTGATTATAGTCAGGAATGCGCTAACACTAATACGATGTCACTTTAATTTAGGGTAAAGGTGAGTCATTGACATATGAAATATTGACTCGCATGTGCATCATTGTACCAAATTGTCAGTCACCAGAGTGACTTGGGGTGGGTCAATTTACTTCAGGCCCATTGACTTTGTACAGAGGTGATTGATTTGGGGTAAGTCATTTCACAAAAAATGTCAGTCACCTAAGTGACTGTGGGGTGCGTCAATGTACAGTACATGTTTTGTCCACCCACTTTGGTGCAATGACTCACCTTGCCTGGGATGTACTGTAGGGGTGAGTCACACAATTAACAAGTGCATAATAGCTAAACTAAATGTCATTGCCTTTTTTTATCCAAGTTGACTACTAAATTTATCCTTCATTGGCCTACATGTATATGTTTCTGAAACTTAATTTGTAATGCTTTTTAAGATAAAATGATTGCAGGATCAAATATCATAACATCTTTCCCTAGCAAAATAATCCCCACCAATTCTAGTAACCAGGGAGTTGTTATAGAAGTCCCTGCAGTAACCCACTTATTCTGTTACCTTAAAGAAAATATTGTTTGTGAAAAACCATGGAGCTCTCAGTTAAAACTCCATGAAACAATACGGATATCTATTTCCAGAAGTCTGTGAGGATGAATTCTGTGACTTGTAAATTCTGTGACTTGTACCATGGAGCCTCTTAGTTAGTAGCTCCATGCTTGTACCCTCTGCCTACATGTGTAATAAAAACCCACTATTTGATTCCCTGATTCTTGCAAGATTACTACAATCAGACCAAACTGTTTATAGGGCTCTTGTGACCTGAAAGTGACCTTATATTGATGACACCCTTGGGAATACCAGGCTTTGTAGCATTTACTTCCTCCCTGTTTTCTGGTGCAGCATCAATACAAAGTCTATGGGTGATCACTGCTAGTGCATGGATTTGAATTTCACTCCAATCAAAACAATCATTAGGTACTGACTGTACAGAAGGTACTGTAACAAAGTACTGAGTGTACTGAAAATACTGTAATAAAGCACTGACTGTACAGAAGGTACTGTAACAAAGTCTGTACTTACTGTACTTTATCGACCTCATTGAAACCTTGGATGAAAAGGCAAAATTGTTTTTTGTACATCACAAAGGAGAGGTTTTTGGAATTATCAAATTTTTGAAAAAGTAAGACTTACAGTACTGTAATACCTTTCTCATAAGGATAATTTCACAATGAGGTCATGTGAGATTTGGCTCTTTTTGGGGGTCTGTAGTCACCAGGTACAGTACTGCAGTTAATTCCTTATTAGAAAACACTATCTGTACTATATTCTAAAATAGTCACATGTGAAATAAGTTTTCCAGAAGGGGATTTCAATCAATTTTTATAGTTGTTGCAACGCTGTCAAGGTAATCATTTATTCATTTGATATACAGTACAGTACTGACCAAAATTTCCATGTCATGAAGTCTCTTGTTTCAAAAATTGACAAGCCTTCAAAAATGTTTAGTCCGCCTATTAACTGAGGTTCCTTTGTTTACAGGTCAGGGGTTAGCGGATTAAAAGTGATGTGCTACCACTGGTACTGTATGCCTCACTACAGTATCATTTTGAATTGATATATCGAATTAGAGATTGGAAAGTCCGGAAAGTCCTGGGAAATAGGGCACAGAATTGTAGGTTTTATGGGATGTTTTTATTTATCAAAAAAAAAAGTATTTTGCTTGAGAAAACTTATTTCAGCAGGGTGTCTACTTTGCTCACATTAATTGTGTTGTTTATTTTTAACGTTTATTAAGAACATGAAAGGGGTTACACTACTTGGATTTATTTAAACCCTTGACCCTCCCCCTATTTTTCATTGACTGTAAACTGTTTTGTGATGAGTATACAAATGTCTGGTCTGAAACAAAATCAATTTATCACCAATATCCAGTCCATGCTGATTCCCTGTTTTGAAGAGAGGCTGTATGAACAATGATGATCATCAAAATATCTTGTTTGAGTTGGTTTTTGAAATCATATAACAGACCTGTTTACATGGTGAATATGTTAGTAACATAACATTTATTTTGTATGACATCTTTTTAGTTTCGTTTATATACAGTGTACAGAGTTTCCCTGTTTAGACTCTCCAGTATTGTAGAAAATTTGTATTTGATTTTCTTTCATGAGTGACATGAAAGTACTGTAGGTATATTAACCCTTAGCAAAATGTATGTACATACATGCAATTGCTGATGATCCGGAAAGTCATGAAATGAATTATGATTACAATTTACTTCGTTTTCAAGGACTTCCTGAAGAATTGTTTCAAGATGGTACAGTGATTATGTCTCCCAGTTATAACAAGTTACATTTTTGTGTGATGGCGAAAGAGCAGATCTGGAAACGTGATTGTAGCAATACATGTGTAACAATAACAACTGTAAGTTCATGTGCAGTATACGTACAGTACTTAAAGACAAATCTTCATGATTGGGCTCATAAACTTGTGATAGCCTAGCAACCTACAGTTGCAATTTGTTCACTATCTTGCTCTGTTCACTATCTTTTTCTGTTGAAACTATACTGTGCCTCAAACCCATAGAATAATCCAGAAACAGGTAGAGCTGTGAATGTTTAGGGATTTTAGTAAACATGTTTTTCACACTAAAAAAAAGCGAGCGTGTATCGTTTACACACGTTTAGTACTGTAATTTTCTGAAGAACTGTACACCAAAATTGCTCCAAATTTTCGATGCTCAGTAAAAAATATTGCGCAACCATTATGGAAAAAGTATTGACTCCATTGCCCAAATAGATGCTGGAATTTTGCTTTCCAAATTGTAAAAAGTTTACTTCTATGTTATAAATCATAATTTTTATGGAAAAATGTGCATGGAAATTCAGTTTAGAAAGAATATATAGCTTTCTTTCAATGTCATTTAAACTCAACATTGTGTACCTTTGTTACTCACTAGGGCTTTTACTGTGAAAATCTTGCATAATATGATACTTCCCCCCCCCCTTTCTTCCTCTCTCTCTCTCTCTGAAGGATGGTGAGCACCGCCCAACCATTGACCACTTTTCACAAAGGTCAGGTGGGAGAGAAGGTGTGATGCAGAAGACAAACCTCTGTGCTTGATGTCAACGTATATGATATACGTTGACATCAAGTGCAGAGGTTTCGTTCTGCATAACTGTGGAAAAATTGCAGTTGGACTTGAAGCTGGGACCTCCAGCATCTCAGTCGTACGCTCAGCTGACTAAGCTACCTGTCTCTCTAAGTTTAAAGTGTGTAAAATGCATACATTACATGTGCATTAAATTTACAGCTTAGTCCATAAGCTCTTGCTGGTTAAGTCCAACATTACTGTGCTCCATTAAAAAAAAATATATAACAAAATCATAAGCATTTTTAAGCAGTTATATATATAACAAAATCATAAGCATTTTTAAGCAGTTATATCAGATAGCTGTATTCCAGATTCCCGACCTGCTTTTCTTGTTTCTTGTTAGCTCAGGCTAAACAGCAAATGAATGTCATTATTAATGAAGGGAATCCCTTTGGGCATGCATTCTCATAGTCAAAAAGTGTCAGACCTAATTCAGATTGGACCATGATTAAATTGGAATAATATCATTAAAGCATACTATATCATTAATCATTTGTAAGAAAACTATTCCCTCATGCACTTCACCACCCTTACTTAGAATATGAGTCACGAGGTTGTGAGGCCTTTTTTTCGCTTGTCAAACATCATTTGTCAACATTCCATGTAATTCCATTCCTGAGTCGTAGACTGCATAATGTGGTTTTCTTGGTCAATGGTAATTTTTTATGTGCTGGTCTGCAAGTTTTATGTGGGAGTCTTGTGATGAGAATATAGTAATGTGACAGAGGAGGAAGAATGCAGAGAAGGAATTTACTGAGTGAGTACTTGTATACCTGCTCTTCTTGTAGTCTTTTTTTTGGATCTTTTTTTTTTAATTCTTTGAGGAATCCCAAAATGTTTATATTTCAAAAAAAGTTTCTAAACTTCAAACATACAATTGGGATATCAATGATTTTCTCAGAAAAATATTTTCAAACCCTAAGAAGATTTCCATCAATTGATAGCATGGTAGACAATAAGAGTTATTGATTATAATTATGTAACTTATGACTATCATCACATTAATACTGGGGCTGGAGTTTAAATAACCCTAGCATACCCCTCGGACCTTCTGGGATTTTCTATGGCCATTCTGCAGTCCACACTCATTGCAGGCTGGGTAATGGCCCTAACAGACCCATAGAGTCTCCCAGGAATCTGTTGGGGGCCATTATGAAATCATGCTTGTACAGTAGTGGGCTAGAAAATGGCCCATTAGTGTGAATGGCCAATTAGTGAGAATGGCCTATTAGTGTGAATGGCCCATTAGTGTGAATGTCCCATTAGTGTGAATGGCCCATTAGTGAGAATTTCCCATTAGTGTGAATGGCCCATTAGTGTGAATGTCCCATTAGTGAGAATGTCCCATTAGTGTGAATGGCCCATTTGTGTAACTTGGAATTCTTCAGATGTGTTTTAAGTAGAAGATTGATAGTTACTGTATGAGAATGGTTTTGAATATTCTTCATGTGTCCATTGTGTATAACGTACCATACTGGAAGTGTTTTGTAAGATGGATGAATGTACTGCTAGAGTAGTGTGTCACGATATGGCTGTATTGCATATTGATTATCGTGGAGACAAATATTGCGATATGTTGGTATTGTATATCGCGATATTTTTCAAGAAAAGTGACTCAGGACACAAATTTTTAATATCATTACTTCTTTTATACTTACTGACTTATGTAAACATAAATGAATGATGAATGCAACAAACAATGATTTCCATCTAGGAGACGACGTGATTGCATGACTTATGTTCTAGATCGCATGCACATGAACGTTTGGTAATTCAGGCAACGTGACCATGAATCATTGAAGTAAGAGGCATTTTCTGGGCCAATTTTTTGTTCTTTTTGCTAACTTACATCAGAGTGTGTCAGTGTAGAGTGAAGGATTAGTTTTTTTTTTATGTTTCGATTTTGTGCATTTTTTAAAGATCATCATGGCGTAAACTTGCATTTTAGATTTACTACCGTAACGTTGGTACCGTAACATACGAAGTAGCCTAGCCTACTTGCGCAAAAATGTTTTAATTCTATATTAATTATTTTTTGGTATCGCGATATGTGTTAAGAGACATATTTCATGTTCGTGACAGCCAGCCACATAGCCAGGAATTTAAAAAGGGAGGGGGTGGGGGGTAGCCAACCTGTATAAAAAATGTTGCTTGTCAGAAATGTTTACTGCTCATGCCCTGGTGGGGGACTAGGGGCCCTGTGCTTTTTTTTGCCCTTTTTGGTCTTAGGAAATTGCTTAAAATTCATGTCAAATACACACTAAAACCAGTTCATAGAAATACATTTTAGAAAATTGTTTGTGTTGGCACAAATTGGGCCCTGTTTATTAATTTTTTTGGGAACCCCTGCTTGAGATGACCAGACCAAATGAGATTCTCCTGACCAGACCAAATGAGATTCTCCTTGATCAGTGGGGAAAAGATATTCAGTCGGATGAAACGAGACTTAATCGGGGGAATGAGAGTCAGAATTGATCAACTTTGAAGACAACCTTTTTCAGCCACGGAAATGATACAAAATTTGCTGATGATATCTTCTTTTTTAACTTTTCTAAATTTTAAAATTATAGGCATTTAAGAATGAAAGAAAAGAACATATTTTATTACACATATTAAAACCTGCGCACATCAGTCATCTAAGTCAATCAATTCGAAGGTAGGCCTACAGCAAAACAAAAAGAGAGGAAAGTTTTCTTTCATATGGAGCAGTTTAAAGCAAAAGAAGACGACAGCTTTGCGAACTTGCAAAACGATTGATGACACGGTCGGTCGATGTTGATTTTCTCGCGAGCATGGATGTACTGTACATCAAGGCTAGACCGGTTAAACGTCTTTCACTTGTCCTGCTCCTGAGATATGTTTTCAGCAGTCGCAATGATGAAAATGATCTTTCAACTATTGCAGTTGATATTGGTAGAATGGCAACAATGTTTAATAATGCATGGATGCAGGGGGAAATATCGATGTCACATTCTTTAAGTGTAGACACATGGTCAGTGGGGGATTTGTCTTAGAACTAACTCCCTTTACCATCTGAATACCCACTATTGTATTGTGCAAGGGCGCGAATTCATGTTGTATCATCTGGTCACAAGAGCTATTGTCACATGCAATATTTGACAGGATTTTTGAAGTACATTAAGCAGACAAACTCAAAAGCATAAGCGTTACAATTGATAAAAAAGACACCCCTAAAAATTAACATTCAGCAAAGGAGGAGCCGTGGGTCCCATAGCTCTCCCTGGCTACGTGCCTGGTGACAGCGCTATGCTGGAGTGGAGGAAATAGGGAGCAATTGTGCGGTGTAGTGTACTTTACAAACAAATGTCTATGTCAATAACAAATCTGACAAATTTCATCCATACAAGCTTTGTTTATTTGAAGAAAGTTGGTAAGAATGTAAATCTCATAGGAGTTATATCCCCCCACTCCTCTGGTTTCACCACCACTGCTTGTCTATAAGAAGTGGGCCCTAAGTTTGTAGAAAAAGAACGTCACATTCAAACTTTCCCATCTTCTAAAAGTCTGTCACTCCGCCCCTTGTATTGACCAACCAATGTTAAAGATTACTGAACAGCCTACACAAGATGCCAACCTTTATTATAAATACTTCAGAATCAGTAAATAACATTTCTAGGTATCCATAGTCCTTAGAAATACAGAAATATTCCACTGCCAAATTGTGTCCAATATACATTTCAGCTGCTGTATGAAAGACAAGCTCCAGTTGTTGATATTCAGAAGAGTTTGAAACTTTTGGTGTTTGAGTGGCACCCAAGTGTTTCTAAGGCATTGCAAAGCTTTGTGATTATTGATCAGTACTGATCTGTCAATAAATCACTCATTGATCATATCTCTTCAGTGGAAGATTTAAGTCCATTTGCAAGACTCTTTGATTGCAATACCATTTATGCCATTTTCATTTTAGCAAGGACTATTTGAAAATGAGCCTTTTAACAACAATTGTTAACCATTTTTTTTCTCTCAAAAATTATCAATGAAAACTTGCCCTGGGAGCATTTTAAGAGCCATTTTTGGTTTCGATGCTATAGCATTAGGAATCTATGGGGTCATGATGGCATGTGTGTATATGTATGTGTGTGTGTATGTGTGTTGTGTATATGTATATGTATGTATGTATGTATGTATGTATGTATGTATGTATGTATGTATGTATGTATGTATGTATGTATGTATGTATGTATGTATGTATGTATGTATGTATGTATACATACAGTGTATATGTATGTATGCATGTTTGTTTGTTTGTGACGGCCAGCTCATTAACACGAGATTTCAAGAATGGGTGCTCTTTTTTTTTTATGTCATATGTGGTACACAGATAGCCCATGGTCCGTAGATGTGCCCTATTGTTTTTGATGGTGATGTCATGTATATTAATGAATAGGCGGGGCTTAATGTAAAAATGTTGAAATGCTTATATTTTTACAACCCCACATTTGTTTTGTTTCATATTTGGTGTACTTGTGCTGCTAGCTGGTGTGTACATGTTCATGATATAAAAACACTGAATTTCATTAATATGCATAGTGGGCAGGGCTTAATATGATTTAGCTAAAAAGAGAGCTTGTAAACATGGTATCTCTAAAACGGTAAACTTGATTCATGTTATATTTGGTACATAGATAGCCCATGCTCTGTAGATGTGCCCTATTGATATTGGTGGTAATGTCATGTACTGTATTTTAATGAGTAGACAGGGCTTAATGTAAAAATCTGGAAATGTTCATATTTTAACAACGACATGTCTGTTGTGTTTCATATTTGGTATAATTATGATGTTAGCTGGTGTGTTCATTTTTATGATGTAACAACGTTGACTTTTATTAATATGCGTAGTGGTGGGGTTTAATATGATTTTGCTGAAAACAACTTGTAATCACGGTATCTCAAGAACAGTACACTGGATTCATGTCATATTTGGTATTGAAAAAGCCCATGTTCTGCAGATATACCGTATTGTTTTTGGTGGTGTGATTTCTTGCATATTAAGAAGTGGGCGGGACTTAAAGCGAAAATTTTGAAAAAGTGATAAATAAGCAACTGTATG
>JAIGNY010001918.1:1420000-1637500 GCA_020152595.1 Chiridota heheva | reverse complement strand
AGTGAAGTGATTGGGGGATGTTATAGGGCTATTACAAATTATTATACACGTTACAATTTTTTGCTTACATTAGTTTGGGGGTGGGGAGGGGTGGCAGAAATATTTTTTGGGGGGTGATTTCCCCCAAATTCTCCCCCGTGGCTATTGGCCCGTAACTGGTTGATTGATTCCTTCATGACAGACATCACCTTACAAACTGAAAATTTCATGGTACATTTATTACTTCAGGAAAGAAAAGGAAAGTAAAAGGAAACAGAACAGTTAGTCAAATTAACTGTGCAATTTTTGTTTGTCCATTATACTCCCATTCTGCATTTTTCGTATGAGCACTGCAGAAGCAGGTTTTTTCATGGAAGGCGAAAGCAGATTTTCCGGCTATTTAAAAGTAATGTGTGTTCTAAAGTGTGACTTCCTGTTTGGAAGATTTTCTTTGAACTGATATCAGTAGAGGTGGGGTATATTGTGTGATACAATATCTAAAAGTTATAATTTGTTTCAATGGTAACATACATTCTGTATAAATGTACATGTATGCTAAAGCTAAATCCATCGGGGCCATTAGGCTGATAGAGCCGGTGCTTATCCCCGGTTTCAATGGCGCAAGCAGATGAGAGTACATCATGACTCCCGGTGGATGGGATGCCAGTCCACCACACTCCCCAGCAGTTATGGCGGTTATTGATTGGTTGTCGGTGTTTGTGTAAGCCAATCAAAAACGTTAACTTTTATTGTATATTACTGTCAGGGAGTAGGAAGGTTTCAAAAAATGAGGAGGCACGACCTCTTAGGGGGACTTCCGTAAGTTATATGCATATGTCTGCCTCCTGTCTGTAGATAATAAAGTATAGTAAAAGGGGCACTTTATTTTTAGACAGGGGCAATTTTCCAATGAGAACCCATTTCCCCATACACGGGACTTTCAAAAGTTGCCAGTTTCCTACTATTGGGTCAGTAATTAAAGGGCATTTCATTTTGAAAGGAGCACTTTTGTAATATATATATATATATTTTTAAACGTGTGCAAATTCCACCAGTCCTTGCACCTTTGGCAGTAATTGAGGGGCACTTTTTATTTCTAAAAGGGGCACTTTTGTCATTTTTTGGAAAAGTGGTGGGGGGGGGGCACATGCCCCCAGTACTCCCCAGCTTCTGCACCTATGATTACTGTCCATGTTAAATTGTTAACACAATATCTGGCCTTAAAGAGAATCAAAATATTACCAGGAATCTTGTAAAACAACAATTTTTCAGAACAAATCTGACAAGTTCCAAAAGTTATTTATTTCCATCCATGAAAAGGAATTCCATGTTGTACACAAGGTTTGACTGATCACTTGTCCGTCTGCCCAGGACATCCAAAAGCTTTGTCAGGACAATTTTACATTTTCGGTCCTGAGGACAGCTCATTTTTAGTGAGCATGCAAAGCATAATGCGAATTTATGTAATTGCGATTTCGTCCATCCGGCCGTCCATCAGTTTTTTCTGAGATTTCCTCAGAAATGTTAGTTTTTTGAGAATTCTTTAGAAAATGTTTAAAATTTCTTCAGAGTTCTTCAAAAAAAGGAAGGTTAGAATTTCCTTGCAAAATTTGAGAGTTTTTCAGAGACACTTAAACTAGTTTCCCTAAAAATTCTACAAAACATTTGATATTTCCTTAGAAGATAACTGTAAAATGATATAATTTTCCAATATTCTTCAGAAATCCTCAAGCGTTTCTCTCATAGCACTGGAGATTTAAAATTCTTTAAGATAATTGGGCATTAACAGTTGTATCAGGCATGATTATTAAATTCCGCCTTTATTATTGTGTTCATTTGCTTAAAGTTGCTACAGTAATGTATATGAACTGACCAGCCTTTTTTAGTATGCTCAGTCAGGGAGTGTGACAGGATGTGACTGCATATGGACGTAGGGAGGGATGCCATGTGGGACATGGATGGGGGCTATATGGGACATGGATGGGGGCCATGCGGGACATATGATGTAATATATACCATTGTGGTATACACCAAGGGCTATATCAGGCCTAACTATTTGACTTCGCTTTGTTTTCTTATTTAATAGGTCATTTGCATATAAGTTATTATATGAACTGACACTTTCATACATAGTATGCTCAATCAGGGACTGTGATAGCTAGGATGATACTCCTTATGGAGCCTATGGGATGTCATGTGGGACATGGGGGTGGGACATTAGGTGGGATGCCATATAGAACAGGGTGGAATGCCATGTAGGATATATGGTGGAATGCCATGCAGGACATAGGGTGGAATGCTATCGGATGGGATGTCATGTGGGACATGGTATGGGATGTCATGCTGGACATGGGATGGTATGGGATGTCATGTGGGTTATGGGGGGATGCCATGTGGGACATGGGGTGGGATGCCACAAGTGACACAGTGTGACATAGGTTGGGATGCCATGTGTGACAGGGTAGGAGGCTATGTGGGACATACAGTAGAGAAGGAGGCCATGGGGACATGGGATACAATGTCATATGGGACATAAAGTAGGATGTCATTGGGACATTGAAAGGGATGCAATGTGGGACATAAGGTGGGATGCCATGTGGGACATCAGTTGGGAAGCCACTGATGCAGGACATATGGGGGACATAGGGAGAGATGCCATGTGGGACATAGGGTGGGATGCCATGTGGGACATGGGGAGGGATGTCATGTGGTGCATAGTTAGATTAATGTGGGACATGTAGGATGGGATCCATGTGGGACATAGGGTGGGATGGCATGTGGGTCATAGGTTGGGCTGCCATGTGGGACATATGTTGGAATGCCATTGTGGGACATGGTGGAATGTCATGTGAGACATACTGTATGGTGGAATGCCATGTGGGAGATATGGTGGAATGCCATGTGGGACAAGGCATGGGATTGGATGTCATTGGGACATGGGCTTGGATGTCATTTGGCCCATAGGATGGGATCCATGTGAGACATAGGGTGGGATGGCATGTGGGTCATAGAATGGGATGCCATGTGGGACATAGGGTGGAATGCCACATGGGACAAGGAATGGGATGTCATGTGGGACATGGGATGGGATGCCATGTGGGAGATATGGTGGAATGTTGTGTCGGACAATGGATGGGATGGGATGTCATGTGGGACATGGGATGCCATGTGGGACTTAGTGTGAGATGCCATTTTTATAATTTTCAGGGTCATATGATATGGGTATTAATTTGCATGGGCATGCGAACCATGACGGTATTTACCGTTCTAGTCTTCCAGTACAACCATGAATTTAGGTACTGTTGCCTGTTGGTCTCAGATTGACTTGTTGTTCCATGGTTGAATAACAGTTTTAGAGTATAATAGCAGAAATTATGATGAAATATGGTAACAACTCTCGATATCTCATATGCTGTACAGTAACCTCAAACAATATAGAAAACTTTTTATTTGATTTTGAATTCTTTGCTACACTGTATGTGTGAAACTGTTGAAATCATAAAGCGTGTCCTTTAGTGTTTGTTGAATATGACCGTTAATCTTTTCAAATCTGTGCTTGTTTTGTGTGGCTCTTTCTACTGTATGGCTTTTTTTTACTGTTGACTTTGTCCTGTGAAATTTCAAACTGAATTGAATTCAGTCACTTTTCAAATTTGTTCAGTCTTGGCCATTCAGCAGCTGTGTGTTGTACCGTTCATAATGAGTTGAGTAAAGTGGTCATGGTAAGGAAAAGGGTGATATAACCGTAGATTAGGAAAATATACACTACCAGAACTTTGAATTATTGTATGTTTCTGTAATAATTTATTAACAGTGAGTTTATATGCCTGCCGTACTACTGTATGATTGGCAGAGGTATTACGAGTTCTAAGTGTTTGTACAGTATTGTTTGTAGTATTGTACGAACTAGTGTTTAAAGGAATATTTTTTGTAACCTTTCATAAGAGTCAAATTTTAGAAACAATTTAGTACAAAAATCATTATGATATGCTAGGAGATTAAATTCCCAATAAATGAATAGGAAAAGGCCAGCTGACATCAGGAGATATTCAAATTAGTAAAACCTTTTAAGGTTCACAAAAACCCTGCCAATAAATTGTTTCTAACATTTTAACATTCAAAGCAAAACATGGAATTGCCTCCATGACATCAAACACGAATTCATCATACTATACAAAAACTTTAAAATGCAATTGGGAAATTTTTAGAAATTAATATCTCCTGAATGGGATATGATATCAACCTGATTTTTGTACCAAATTGGTTCTAGAAGTATGCTCTTACAAATGAAATTTTACAAAAAACAATAGGAATTTAAAAAAACCCCATGGAATATTACAAAAAAACATGGCAATATTCCTTTAAATACATAATCAATGTCAAGGGGAATATATGCACAATTTCATATTTGTAGGGTAGAGGTCTAATCATGGAACCTGTACTTTGTGGACATAATATCCATTCAATTGCTCGATTTAGATACCTGTACTTTATAGACGTAACATCCATTCATTTGCTCAATTTTAGATACCTGTACTTTATGGACATAACATCCATTCTTTTGCTCAATTTACATGTAGCTTAAAGATACCTGTACTTTATGGACATAACATCCATTCATTCACTCGGTCACCTGAATATTCCTATTTACCAGAAAATTGTTATGCTTCTGCATGCTAGATAAGCATTTTATTTTATTTGGAGGGGGATAAAATACACCCTCACTTTTAGTTTGGTGCTCTTTTTTATTTATTTTTATTTTATTGGGGGGGGGGGACCCCTTAAAAATACACCCTCACTTTTTAGTTTAGTGCTCTTTTTTCTTTTAAAGTCAAAAATGAGGAAAAATAGAAAATCAACAATAGTTGGAGAAATGATTATGAATTGTGCAATTGCCAAAGCCTGCTGACTGCCAGTCCCCAACAATATGTGTTGTTGCTTTTCAAAGAATTTTGTCTTTGGAGGTTATATGATAAATCAATACTGTAAGACTCCCCTTTCAAAATTATTGGATACATGCTTTTGTCATCTTAGGGGTAGGGAGTTCCTGTGAGACTGAACAAAAATATTACAAATATTTATTAAGTCAATAATAATTGGAGACATGATTATGAATTACCCACTGAACTTGGCTGATGGCTGCCATCATGTTTTGTTGCTTTTCAGAGAAATGTGACTTTGGAGATATTGGAAAGACTCACATTTCAAAATGATCAAAAAATGTGTCAAATAATAGGGGAAAAAAACCAAGGTAAATTAAAGGTATTAAAGTGATACATTGGATGTACACATATCAGATGATTTACTGTAATGATAATTATCTGGCAATATTTTCCCAATTTTAGCTCACAACTGGCAAGAAAGAATTCAGCCGGGAAGGTGAAATCTTCTCAGGAGTCTACTGCCCCCTGCCCTGCTTCCTACGCCTCTTGTTGCATCTAAAATTGCATGGTTATAAAATGGTACCATCAGTAACGTCCAAAACGAGTGTAATATTTCATCAGAGCCTGTCGTCAATTGTTCCCCACCCCATTTCATCAGGTCTGACTACGTGCCTGTACACATATGTACAGCTATGTCCCTGTGCCATCTTTCTGTCCACACCCTTGGCAAATGTAAAATATAAACATGATTTACTGCTAACCATTTTATATGGTTTCTTTTTCCTCTTACTACTAAGTTTTTCTCCATTGGCAATCATACCTGTAACTATTTTATTCTACTGTATATTGGGATATGGTGATAAATTATGATATTTTGGTCTGCGTTAATCAGTTTCTATTTTATACAGCTCTACTTGAATAATAGAGGGACATAGCTTGATCCTTTGTCCAATGTCCATGGTTCATTCCTATTTCATATACAGTACTGTTTTTCCTGTTACAATGGGAAGCATTTGTTACTAATGTTAGATTTATCTCCAACATAGCAGTCAGTGATTGTTTGGATTAGTAATTACTGTAGTCTTGCTTTAAGTTAAGACATTTGAGATTGGGGGCCAGATTTGATTATTTGTACCAACAGCCTCTTTAATATCACTGTCCAAAAACTAGTTGTAAAGGGGAAGAGGAGGCGTTTGCAAAACTATTGGAAATTTAGTAAATTTTACAAAAGCCTCACGAAAATGAAAAAAACTCCTCGCAAATTGAAGTAAATTTCCTGAAAATAAAGGAAATTTCAATAAATTAAAAGATATTAAACGAAAATGGAAGGAAATTTCCTGAAAATTGATGACAACTTCTCGAAAATTGAAGACAAAATACTCCCAGATATTGCACGAAATAGGATTGAGTGAAGTCCACGAAAATGAAGGGAAATGTACAAAAATTGAAGGAAATTTCCCGAAATTGTTAGAAACTTCTCAAGAATTTTTCTCCATTATTGAAGGAAATTGCACAAATATATTGAAGAAATTTTTCTGAAAATGAGGCAAATTTCAGCCAAGTTTGATAGAAACTTCTCAAAAATTGAAGAAATTTTTATAAAAATGTAGGAAATTGCACAATAATAAAAGCAAATTTCACGAAAATTATTTTTTTTTAAATGAAAATTGAAGGAGATATCCCTAAAATTGAAAATTTCTGGAAGAAAAGAAGCCATAGAATGTGACTCTTCAAAAACAATTCCTTAACTATTGGAGGGCCATTTTGGTACTTGGCCTCCCACCAATAAATTATTGGTGGCCCATTATTTTATTTGGCCTCCCACCAATAAATTATTGGTGGCCCATTATGTTATTTGGCCTCTCACCAATAAATTATTGGGAGGTGACCTTACCCCTTGTTTCCTATGCCATTGCTAATTTAGCAATACCCGGTGATGAAATTTTACATGTTAAAAGTCATTTTGTGTAATTATAATGATATGCACGTTTCCCTTAACTTTCTCATAAATTAGTTACAAAGGGTAGTCAAAGGTTGGCACCAGGATACAATTTCAATGAATGTGTGAACAATCGAAGCCTCCGGACCTTAAAGTCATTTTGTGTAATTATAATGATATGCACGTTTCCCTTAACTTTCTCATAAATAACTTGAGTTACAAAAGGGTAGTCAAAGGTTGGCACCAGGATACAATTTCAATGAATGTGTGAACAATCGATAAGTAGGAATCTGGAGCCTCCGGACCTTAAAGTCATTTTGTGTAATTATAATGATATGCACGTTTCCCTTAACTTTCTCATAAATAACTTGAGTTACAAAAGGGTAGTCAAAGGTTGGCACCAGGATACAATTTCAATGAATGTGTGAACAATCGATAAGTAGGTAAGTAGGAATCTGGAGCCTCCGGACCACCCATGTAATAGGTGTTGAGAATTTGTTTATATAACCTTGACCCAAAGACTATTTACTGCCTGTAAGAAACAACTAAAAATGTTCCTATTTTCGCTTACAGAAGTTATTTTGTAAAATTTAATATCTGATAAAACATAAGTTTATCAAAAAGGTAATTTCCAGAAGGAATATTAAATATATTTCCCTGTTTGTAGTAAGAAATAACATAATTCATATTAAAGCTGGCTCATTTACATATATTTGCATATTAGCTTTGTAATCAAATTTATATCATTTGGAGTAGCATTTGGTCAAATTAACAGTGATTTAGATAAAGATGTACACATTTTTGTATCTCAGAAAAAAGACAGAAGTGTCAACATTTTTCTTGTAGGTTAAATGTTAATTGATACACAATATTTCATCCACATGTACACACTATATACTGCACACGTACATGTACTGCAACACAAGTAGGTTGGATAGTGTGAAACTGTCACATGAAGGCAGAAACTTACTGTTGATGCAAGGAAGTGATGTCTTATGCCTTATATTGTGCATCTTTTATGGCTAGATTTTAGTTTGAAGACAAGCTACTCTGAAGCACTTGCCTTATCAGCTCGCAATGTTTGATTATGCACATGAGTGCTTTGTTGTTAAATTGTTTGGGTATGTTGTTTTGTAGTAACTGGCTTTTGAGGTACGGAAGTGGTTGATCTGGGTCGACTTGACAGAATGTGTATTTGAGTTTGGAGGTTGTGATGGAGGAGGGGAGTCAGAAGGGTTCGAAGTACAGAATAGTAGGGTTCAAGGGGAAGGACAGTAGGGTTCGAGGGGAAGGACAGTAGGTTCCAGGGGCAGGAGGGAATATTTTAGGTGCAGGAGGGGAAGGGCTTGAGGTACAGGAGGAGGGGGTTCCAGGCGAGGAGGGGAAGGGTTTGAGATACAGAAGGGGAGGGTTCCAGGTGCAGGCGGAGAAGGGTTTCAGGTACATGAGGGGGTTCCAGGCACAGGAGGGAAGGGTTTGAGGTACAGGAGGGGAGGGTTCCAGGTGCAGAGGTGGGAAGTGTTTGAGGTATAGGAGGAGGAGCTTCCAGGCGCAGGAGAGGAAGTGTTTGAGGTACAGGAGGGGAGGGTTGCAGGCGCAGGAAGGGAAGGGTTTGAGATACAGGAGGGGAGGGTTCCAAGTGCAGGAGGGGAAGGGTTTGAGGTACAGGAGGGGGTTCCAAGGCACAGGAGGGGAAGAGTTTGAGGTACAGGAGGGGAGGGTTCAAGGTGCAGGAGGGGAAGGGTTTGAGGTACAGGAGGAGGTTCCAGACACAGGAGGGAAGGGTTTGAGGTTCAGGAGGAGAAAGTTCTAGGCACATTAGGATAAATGTTTGAGGTACAGGGGGGGGAGGGTTTCAGGCACAGGAGGGGAAGGGTTTGAGGTACATGTACAGGTGGGGAGCATTCCAGGTGCAGGAGGAGAAGGGTTTGAGGTACAGGACAACCCCCTGCCTCCCAACCCCCTTCCGTGTAATTTTGGCTGAAAATTAAGGGTCCAGAGCCTATGTTTTTTTGTGTGAAGTGGTGAATTATATCCTTTTTTGAAAATAATACATGTGACCATTTAAAATCTTAAAGAGGGAGGCTTGTCTCAGTAAAATACGGTAAAAATGGGGGATACTTTATTTTGACGTCACTTTCGGTTGTGGAGTCAAGATCCGATCCTCTGTCTGTTTGTACCACACAGTACAGCCAGACACTAGCCTGTACGTTGTGTGTGCAGAATGACATACACAGCGTTTTACGTTACTGTGAAGAGAAACTTTATTTGTTTTTTTCAATGTTTTTTTGTCAGAAAGCGAAAGTGAAATTTTAGTATTAAGATACTACAATGATAGTCACCAACACCAAATAAAAATTACTGAAAAAAAAAGAAGAAGATGAAAGCAAAAAGTCAAAATAAACGATTCTACCGGGGCTTGAACTCACGGCATGATTTGAAGAAAAAAAATGTTACCTACGATCGCCGCAAGCATCTGGGCTATTACATGTGGTGACCTTCAAGGCGTTTTAAATAACTATATACCTTGCAATACGAGACAACGATTCACGCAGCAAAATTTCAACTAATCAAAAAATTTGGAAGGAGTTCTAAATATTGTGCACATATGACGATATCGCCTCTTTAAATCAATAATAGTGACTAAATGATAAGCAGTTATATTTTTCATATGTAAATTATATGTTCAATTGTTAGAAAAAAAATGATTTGACTTTTAAAGATGGAGATTTGTTCAGTTTGTCTATTAAGAATCTCTGCCCCTCAGTGTAAATGGTTGTTGTTTCAACAGTGGTGATGCAGATATGGGTAATTTAAGGGACAAACTATCCTCCATTGTCAATTAGTCCTCATAGGGGGTTGTTGGGGCAGAATTGACTTGGCTGGGTTATTCCCAAATTTACCCTCTCTTTGGCGATTGTTAATAGAGATTGATATACTGTACATCAATGGTACAGTATGTGAATTGGTGAAATACATGTCAAGAAAAATTCACAAGTAGGTGTAACTTCTCAGTTGCATCCTTGGCTTCATTGGGAGATTAACTGTCATGGAGAAGATACAGCTTCCATTTTAATGCACTGATCTCATTCACAGGGTTCCTGGTAACTACTTCACTTCCAGCTCACAAGCTGACTCACAAAACAATCAATATTACAACCCTTGGAGCATAGTGCTGATCTATCATGAAGTGCCTGTATAGATGCATGTGCACAGCTGATTAACGATCTATTCAACGTGGAGTACTATGAATAGCACAATGAGTCACTCACAATATTATTGTGGGTGGGGTTAGCCTTGACAAATTGATCTTGGGGATTTAATCAGGTGGACTGATGTACTGGTTGAGGATGACAAAAGAATAAGAGCTCAACTGTTAGTGTTGGTTCTGATGCGATGACATCAGGAATCTATGCGGTCATGATGGCGTGTGTGTGTGTTTGTGATGTATTTTAGAGAAAGTTTATTTATTTTTTTCACTATTTAAATTATTTTTCTTCAAACTTTCTTCAGGTGGTAGTCTGATTTCAGTCGTTTCTATACAAATAATACCAAACTTTAAACTTATTTATCTCCTTAACAGAATAAGAATTTTGATGCTTCACTATTTTGTTTCTTTTGAAGTCCTCTTTCATAAACAAAACAGACTGAACTAATCCTTTAATACAATTTTAGCAAATCAATTAGCTTATGAAAAAGCATCGGAACCACAAAACCTTTTGGTTTTGGTTCAGATAATATACCCTTAATTATGTGAGATTTTCCGTCAATGTAAACAGTGATGCTTTGCTGAATAGCTATCCAGATAAAAAAGTTATTTTAAGGACTTTAGTGCAAATATCATTAGTTACATAATTGCAATTAAATGTTAACAGATTAATTGTTACAGGATACAGCAGTTGAGAAGAACTTCCTTTTTATTGACAGATATTTTCTATTGGTGGAATTTCTGTGAAATTGAAAAAAGGTAATTCTCATGCTGCTGATGTACATTGCATCACCCTACAGACAAGGGCAGATCCAGGGTTGAGAAGGAAGGGGGGGAAGTCAAACGGGGCCATGGCCTCCAAAAAATCCATAGTAAAAAAGGTATGCCAAGCCAAGTTTACAAAACGTCCTTAGGTAGGCCATGGATTTGTATGTATATTTTGTGACCCTTTTGTGTGTGACCAGTTCCCCCCTCCCTTCCAAAAAAAAAAGAATCAACCCTGGATTTGCCCTTGCATATACATGTAGAATTGCAGAATCATGTTTTTGCACTAATACTTTTTATGTGAAGTAACACTTTTCACGTTCAGTTGTTTTATCTTTTTGTTGCGTGCACAATAAAAAAAACTAGGCATTTAAAATTCTGAGTAATTTGTCACCAAATCTAGTATATTGCTTCTTTGTTTTCAGAGATTGTGTTTTTCATAGCTTCAAGGTTTCTTTATGTAGAATTTGTTTAAAACGTGTCAATCATCTGTTTCCTTGAAATTATTGTGATTTATAACGAATGAATGATGGATTTGCCAAAGAAATTTATTCAACTTATGACATCACGAATTTGCATATTTCTTTGTAATAATAAATATTTGAGGTAAAAATTAAAAAAGTTGTAAAATAGTCCGTTTCTAAATCAATTTTGTATTGGTGTTTTATAGTACTATACTTGCCAGTTTCATGATTTTGTATACAGACTCTAGAGTGGCGATTTTTAATGGGCGGCACACAGGCCAAATCTGGCCCGCCAAACAATCGCTCTGGCTCGCGAACAATAGTCATAGCGGGAAAAAATCTTTATGAGATCAGTAAAAATCCCAAAATCCTTGTTTTATTTTAGGTTTTCCCTAGGCAGATCAGCACACTGTAACTTCACAGCTTATTAAGCAAAATGTTATCTTTAGTTCTGCTATAAAATGGACAGACTCGTGACTTGTCAAAGGAAGGCTGATAAGAGAACCGCGACATCTGACATACATCTTTCTTATTGCACGCTCAGTTTGTTTGTATTCAGTGATTGTTTTGACGGGTTTTGTTTGTTACGTGGCGCTTGTTTTGCCTGCGGCCTGAGGTTGCTGTGAAATGATGGCCCTTGGAAAATATTAATTAGGAGCCTGTGCTTTAGAGTCTTAAAACAATCTACACCCTGTACTATTGTGGCTCAAAGTGTAAGACAAAATCACATACAAATTTTAAACAGCATTTTGTCCCTCCTCCTCCCGGGTGTTGTGGGTTTTACATACAACATAATAAAATGCGACTTTCAACATTAATCGAGGGGAGTTGTCCCAACTACTTTTGGCCATGATTGTAGCTTATTATGGACAATAATGTGAGTCACGTAATGGAATTACCTCCTGGAGGGGTAATTGAATGTGACTCATGCCATAGCATGGTCATATTGCATGGTTGATCAACCATTTCAACATACCCTTAATTTTTGAACTCTTTGTTTCCTTCATCATCAAATCCACACCATTCCATGGATCTCTTACATCACTTAAATTAACCCAATGAAATTTAAGCCCCCAGCAATTAAAATATGAATTCTGGCCTTAAATACCAAGATGATTTATTCATATGATCAAAGCATCAACAAAGGATTTCAAAGGATGTTAGAAGACAAAAGGATACTGTACAAAAACAAAGGATCTTGATGTACTTCTCTACATGTGTATAAAAAAACATTTCTCAGATGCATCAGACCATGGAGTTGAAAAAGATCAGACTGATCTACTCAACCAAATGTGAAACCCAAAGTACAAGTGATCACATGCAGTATTGATTTCATCTAGGAAATCCGAAGCCATATGTTCTAGATTTTTTGCTAATCAAGGTCATCATCATGTTTCTCAAAGTTTGTTTTCCATTGGGTATGAATTATCAGTCCTGTTGGACTTCCGTTGTTCTTTTTCCCCAGGCCCTTTGTTTAGCTTGTCTGCCTAACGATCTCCAAACATTTTCACATGATTATCTGGTTCCACTGATTTTGGTTCTTTTAACTCTTCTGATATAATTGATCAAGTTCAGATCACACCTCACTAGATTGGTACAGTAGATCTGCCCTTGATATCTGAATTAAAAACAAATTAAAATGAATTATGAGGATGTATAGATATAGTTTTTTGTATAAACATTTGTATCAAGATGCATTTTAATTGGCAAGAGAGTGGGCGAAGGCAATGTCTACAAGTAAAAAAAGAGAAAAAGTACAACTTTTGGTTACAGAAATGTGCTCCAGGACACCCCTGCAATGAACCTTGGATGAGAACCTGTCCTAGCGGACCACCAACATTTACATCGTCTTACTTTCTAGCATTGTAAATTTGTCCTAATATACAGCATCTCACAGCAACAACATCATTTAGCGAAGCCACAGCCACAAATGTCAAAAGTGATCTGCTTCAATTCCCAGGGATTAGAAATTCCCACCATTTTATTTAAAGGGCCAGTTCAGTGGTCAAGCAAGTGTATCTTATATGGAAAAGGACTTCAAAAGAAACAAAATGGTGAGAAAGCATTTAAAAATCTTATTCCATTAAGAAGATATTTAAGTTTAAAGTTTGATATCATTTGTGTAGAATCGACTGAAATCAGACTAGTTGTGATGTCATAACCTCAGATTCCTTAAAGTTTTTATGTATTCTATAATATTTTGTTCTGCGATTTTGTGGCTTAAAAACCATGGGACTTTTAAAAAAGTAGTAAAATTGAATCTAGGAAGACTTTATTATATACCACCTGAAGAAAGCTTGAGGGGAAATGATTTAAATAGTGAAAAACATTGAATAAACTTTTTCAATAGTAGAGTAAGGGTTAATTGCTAGACAGAAAGGAATGATACTGTAACTGTTGTTATACAATAATTACATGGTTTCCCTTACAGAAAATATACTGTAGCTTGCTTTGCAGCAAGCTTGTAATAAGCTAACAGTTGTGCAATCTTGCTACAGTACAACCAAAATTGTTGCAAGCATGCTGCAAGCTACATTATCATGTAAGGGTTACCAAAGATGTAAAACTGAATTCCGTACTTGTCTTAAAACCTAAAATTTTCTTACCACATTTTCAAATAGACAATTGTTGTGGGACTCATGTGATGTAAGAATGTTTGTATTACTAGCTCGTGGTGCAGTAAAGGAAATAGTTTCATTTGACCCAAAACACAAATTGTGAACTTCCGCATCATAAGTACATTCAATTTTTCCTTGGTTTATTATCCTGTAACCTACTTTGTTATTATTTTACTAAATCATCCTTGTTTGTTTCACGTTCAATCAGTGTATTAAAGTAATTTCCTTTTTGAATTAACATCTTATCTAGGATCGCATTTTAAATCAATGTTAATCATTGTAGAAGATAGAATTAGCATAAAAACGGTAAAGGGTTTTTTGGTTTAAAGTGGAAATCAAATTGAATAATTTCCTTTACCAAAGCAGGTTTGGGTATCTGTGTTCAGAGGTGGAAATAGTGATAATTTAATTGTTGATAAAAAGGTAAACTAAATTAAGGATAATTTTGTTACTGTATACAGGCCCATAGCCGGGAAGGAGGAGGAGGATGAAAGGTGGGAGGGGAAGGAGGGGGAGGGGGGATTTGTCAAGCAAAAAATGCCTTTTTGTTGAGAAAGTGCCCTTTTGAAATCTAAAAATATATTACGCACCCAGAATTTCAAGATTTGTTGCCCTTATATATGAAAAACAACCCCCTCCCCCTTTCAAATTCCTGGCTAAGGGCCTGGTATATATTGATGAGGATTAGTACTGCCAGGGGTTGAATTTCCCACTGCTCCGCTGTTCCCAGAACAGTGCTTTTTATGCAGGTGTATTGAATTTTGAAACATCACTGTTCCGGTGCAACAGTGTTCTTTTCATAAGATTGTGACGTGATCAATAACTTGAATTCTGCTCCAAAAAAATGTTCATTGTCAAACAAGTTATCATAAAAATGATTTCTTCACTAAGAAAAAACTTTTCCAACCGTGTCTGCAAAATTAATCATAAATACACACACAACAAGGCTGCTTGCATGTATGACAGTATGCAACTGAATGCTGCATCATGCAGGGAGTTGTTATTTGGTCCAAATAACAATTCCCTGCATGATGTAAATACCAATATCCGACACACATATTTGCAGATATTAATACAATCTACAATTGTTTTTGTAAATTTAGCCTATTTTGAAGAAAGGAATTTGTCCTGTTATTGGCAAAAGAGTTGGAACAGTGAAATCTGATCCGGAACAGTATTATTTGAGAAAGTATTGTTCTGTAGAAGGAACAGTAAAATCTGATCCGGAACAGTATTATTTGAGAAAGTACTGTTTTGTGGAAGGAAGAGTGAAATCTGATCTGAAACAGTATTATTTGAGAAAGTACTGTTCTGTAGAAGGAACAGTAAAATCTGATCCGGAACAGTATTATTTGAGAAAGTACTGTTCTGTAGAAGGAACAGTAAAATCTGATCCGGAACAGTATTATTTGAGAAAGTACTGTTCTGTAGAAAGAACAGTGAAATCTGATCCGGAACAGTTTTTTTTGAGAAAGTACTGTTCTGTAGAAGGAACAGTGAAATCTGATCCGGAACAGTTTTTTTTGGAGAAAGTACTGTTCTGTAGAAAGAACAGTGAAATCTGATCCGGAACAGTATTATTTGAGAAAGTACTGTTCTGTAGAAGGAACAGTGAAATCTGATCTGAACAGTTTTTTGAGAAAGTACTGTTCTGTAGAAAGAACAGTGAAATCTGATCTGGAACAGTATTATTTGAGAAAGTACTGTTCCGTAGAAGGAACAGTGAAATCTGATCCGGAACAGTATTATTTGAGAAAGTACCGTCTGTGGAAGGAACAGTGAAATCTGATCCGGAACAGTATTATTTGAGAAAGTATTGTTCCGTAGAAGGAACAGTGAAATCTGATCCGGAACAGTATTATTTGAGAAAGTACTGTTCTGTAGAAGGAACAGTGAAATCTGATCCGGAACAGTATTATTTGAGAAAGTACTGTTCTGTAGAAAGAACAGTGAAATCTGATCCGGAACAGTATTATTTGAGAAAGTACTGTTCTGTAGAAGGAACAGTGAAATCTGATCCGAACAGTATTATTTGAGAAAGTACTGTTCCGTAGAAGGAACAGTGAAATCTGATCCGGAACAGTATTATTTGAGAAAGTACTGTTCTGTAGAAGGAACAGTGAAATCTGATCCGAACAGTTTTTTGAGAAAGTACTGTTCTGTAGAAAGAACAGTGAAATCTGATCCGAACAGTATTATTTGAGAAAGTACTGTTCTGTAGAAGGAACAGTGAAATCTGATCCGAACAGTATTATTTGAGAAAGTACTGTCTGTGGAAGGAACAGTGAAATCTGATCCGAACAGTATTATTTGAGAAAGTACTGTTCCGTAGAAGGAACAGTGAAATCTGATCCGAACAGTATTATTTGAGAAAGTACTGTTCTGTAGAAGGAACAGTGAAATCTGATCCGAACAGTTTTTTTGAGAAAGTACTGTTCTGTAGAAAGAACAGTGAAATCTGATCCGAACAGTATTATTTGAGAAAGTACTGTTCCGTAGAAAGAACAGTGAAATCTGATCCGAACAGTATTATTTGAGAAAGTACTGTTTTGTAGAAAGAACAGTGAAATCTGATCCGAACAGTATTATTTGAGAAAGTACTGTTCTGTAGAAGGAACAGTGAAATCTGATCCGAACAGTATTATTTGAGAAAGTACTGTTTTGTAGAAGGAACAGTGAAATCTGATCCGAACAGTATTATTTGAGAAAGTACTGTTCCGTAGAAGGAACAGTGAAATCTGATCCGAACAGTATTATTTGAGAAAGTACTGTTCTGTAGAAGGAACAGTGAAATCTGATCCGGAACAGTTTTTTTGAGAAAGTACTGTTCTGTAGAAGGAACAGTAAAATCTGATCCGAACAGTATTATTTGAGAAAGTACTGTTTGTGGAAGGAACAGTGAAATCTGATCCGGAACAGTATTATTTGAGAAAGTACTGTTCTGTAGAAGGAACAGTGAAATCTGATCCGGAACAGTATTATTTGAGAAAGTACTGTTCTGTAGAAGGAACAGTAAAATCTGATCCGAACAGTATTATTTGAGAAAGTACTGTTCTGTAGAAGGAACAGTGAAATCTGATCGAACAGTATTATTTGAGAAAGTACTGTTCTGTAGAAGGAACAGTGAAATCTGATCGGAACAGTATTATTTGAGAAAGTATTGTTCTGTAGAAGGAACAGTGAAATCTGATCCGAACAGTATTATTTGAGAAAGTACTGTTCTGTAGAAGGAACAGTGAAATCTGATCCGAACAGTATTATTTGAGAAAGTATTGTTCTGTAGAAAGAACAGTGAAATCTGATCCGAACAGTATTATTTGAGAAAGTATTGTTCTGTAGAAGGGACAGTGAAATCTGATCCGAACAGTATTATTTGAGAAAGTATTGTTCTGTAGAAAGAACATTGAAATCTGATCCGGAACAGTATTATTTGAGAAAGTACTGTTCTGTAGAAGGAACAGTGAAATCTGATCCGGAACAGTTTTTTTTGAGAAAGTACTGTTCTGTAGAAAGAACAGTGAAATCTGATCCGGAACAGTATTATTTGAGAAAGTATTGTTCCGTAGAAGGAACAGTGAAATCTGATCCGGAACAGTATTATTTGAGAAAGTACTGTTTTGTAGAAGGAACAGTGAAATCTGATCCGGAACAGTACTATTTGAGAAAGTACTGTTCCGTAGAAGGAACAGTGAAATCTGATCCGGAACAGTATTATTTGAGAAAGTACTGTTCTGTAGAAGGAACAGTGAAATCTGATCCGGAACAGTTTTTTTTGAGAAAGTACTGTTCTGTAGAAAGAACAGTGAAATCTGATCCGGAACAGTATTATTTGAGAAAGTACTGTTCCGTAGAAGGAACAGTGAAATCTGATCCGGAACAGTATTATTTGAGAAAGTACCGTCTGTGGAAGGAACAGTGAAATCTGATCCGGAACAGTATTATTTGAGAAAGTACTGTTCCGTAGAAGGAACAGTGAAATCTGATCCGGAACAGTATTATTTGAGAAAGTACTGTTCTGTAGAAGGAACAGTGAAATCTGATCCGGAACAGTTTTTTTTTGAGAAAGTACTGTTCTGTAGAAAGAACAGTGAAATCTGATCCGGAACAGTATTATTTGAGAAAGTACTGTTCCGTAGAAAGAACAGTGAAATCTGATCCGGAACAGTATTATTTGAGAAAGTACTGTTCCGTAGAAAGAACAGTGAAATCTGATCCGGAACAGTATTATTTGAGAAAGTACTGTTCCGTAGAAGGAACAGTGAAATCTGATCCGGAACAGTATTATTTGAGAAAGTACTGTTCTGTAGAAGGAACAGTGAAATCTGATCCGGTACTGTTCTGTAGAAGGAACAGTAAAATCTGATCCGGAACAGTATTATTTGAGAAAGTACCGTCTGTGGAAGGAACAGTGAAATCTGATCCGGAACAGTATTATTTGAGAAAGTACTGTTCTGTAGAAGGAACAGTGAAATCTGATCCGGAACAGTATTATTTGAGAAAGTACTGTTCTGTAGAAGGAACAGTAAAATCTGATCCGGAACAGTATTATTTGAGAAAGTACTGTTCTGTAGAAGGAACAGTGAAATCTGATCCGGAACAGTATTATTTGAGAAAGTACTGTTCCGTAGAAGGAACAGTGAAATCTGATCCGGAACAGTATTATTTGAGAAAGTATTGTTCCGTAGAAGGAACAGTGAAATCTGATCCGGAACAGTATTATTTGAGAAAGTACTGTTCTGTAGAAGGAACAGTGAAATCTGATCCGGAACAGTATTATTTGAGAAAGTATTGTTCTGTAGAAAGAACAGTGAAATCTGATCCGGAACAGTATTATTTGAGAAAGTATTGTTCCGTAGAAGGGACAGTGAAATCTGATCCGGAACAGTATTATTTGAGAAAGTATTGTTCTGTAGAAAGAACATTGAAATCTGATCCGGAACAGTATCATTTGAGAAAGTACTGTTCTGTAGAAGGAACAGTGAAATCTGATCCGGAACAGTATTATTTGAGAAAGTATTGTTCCGTAGAAGGAACAGTGAAATCTGATCCGGAACAGTATTATTTGAGAAAGTACTGTTTTGTAGAAGGAACAGTGAAATCTGATCCGGAACAGTACTATTTGAGAAAGTACTGTTCCGTAGAAGGAACAGTGAAATCTGATCCGGAACAGTATTATTTGAGAAAGTACTGTTCTGTAGAAGGAACAGTGAAATCTGATCCGGAACAGTATTATTTGAGAAAGTACTGTTCCGTAGAAGGAACAGTGAAATCTGATCCGGAACAGTATTATTTGAGAAAGTACTGTTCTGTAGAAGGAACAGTGAAATCTGATCCGGAACAGTATTATTTGAGAAAGTATTGTTCTGTAGAAAGAACAGTGAAATCTGATCCGGAACAGTATTATTTGAGAAAGTACTGTTCCGTAGAAGGAACAGTGAAATCTGATCCGGAACAGTATTATTTGAGAAAGTACTGTTCCGTAGAAGGAACAGTGAAATCTGATCTGAAACAGTATTATTTGAGAAAGTACTGTTCTGTAGAAGGAACAGTGAAATCTGATCCGGAACAGTATTATTTGAGAAAGTACTGTTCTGTAGAAGGAACAGTGAAATCTGATCCGGAACAGTATTATTTGAGAAAGTACTGTTCTGTAGAAGGAACAGTAAAATCTGATCCGGAACAGTATTATTTGAGAAAGTACTGTTCCGTAGAATAGTGGCAAAAAATTTAAATTGTGACCCCTGACTGTACATGTGTTACATGTATGTGAGAGTTTTGGCCATTTTAGGGCGCAACATTCTTACAGAATGTGCAGCACATTCACTCGTTTGTGTCTTTTTCATATGAAGCAAATATTGAAAAATAGGGGAAAACAATTGGACAAGAGCAATCAACAGTAAACTGCTGATGCCTCAGTCGATATTTATTTTTCCATCATCTTCCTATAATGTTGTGTAGTTACACCAAATAAGAGGACTGTAGGACTGGGATGGATGGTAATGCGGATTATGCACAACTTCATAAGAGTATTCAGATGCAGTACCATTCATGCTAACTTCACGACTGCTTCAAAGCAAAATTGGGTTTGTTTAAATTTGGCTCGAACAAACAGAAAGTATAAATTGCTATCGAAATGCAACAGTTAAATTTTTTTAACTCCCTACAATAGATGTGATGTCTTTATCAATTTTGTTGCTGTATCGCGACGCATACTCGTTATTTCTATGTAAAGTAAGAAAGAAAGAACACAGTAGGCAAGATTTTACCTGCATTGGCAATTTCATATTAAGGTAAATTTTGTTTACATTTGTCAATCAAATTTACCTCAAAATACCGTAGCTTGGACTGTGGGCCTCCTCCAGTAGCTTTCATAAGGATCTGGGTCACGCTCAGAGGGGTCTGTGTGCAATGTCAAATCTCATTCTCCTGAAACAATCAGAAGACAAATGTTTGTTTTCATTGTTTTTACCCCTTCTAATAGTTCTGGCAACTCTTTGAATTATTATCAGCCTGAGCTCTGAAGGGTTATGAATATGTGAATAGGTGATTATAGGTTAATGATCTATGAACCATTAGGAAGGTATTTCAATGATGAGGGTATACCAGATCAAAAATATTAGAAAAATCTCAAAGGTGAGCTGGTGCTGGTAATCTTTGCTAGTGTTGACGCAGTGTGCCATGTACACATTAAACAAATCTTAGATGAGTTTTAATGTTAGGAAATAAATATTTTCTAAAACAAGTATGGTAATCAAAAAAGAAAATGGTGTCATGGGATCACAAATCAACCAACCATCAACTTGCCCGCAGGGCGGCAGCAGTATCTGAATTTGTGGTTACCCTGAATTTGTGGTTGCCCATGGAAATTTTGTTGTACAGTATACATGCAATGCATGTTTTGCTGAAAATCATGTTGTCCAAGATTTTGAGTTGTCCTCAGCAGAAGGACGTATGATTTGTTTCAATGTTGCAGAAAATAATGGTTTTGTTACTTTATATGTTTAACTTGAAGGATTAGGTCAGTGGTCAAGCAAGTTTGTTTATCAATACCACACACAATAGAGGGATTTCATCACGTGACTCCTTACTCGTTTGGAAGTCATTTTGCAGGGTAGCGGCATTGTTGCATTTCCACGTCTTCGCATTGGCCCAGTCACATCACACGTACAACAAACATACTGTACTACATGCTAACCTGCCAGTACCAGTTCTGCGAAATTTACTAATTACAATTTTGTTCTCTTCCGATTTTACTTCATATTTTCCTTCAGATTTATATATTTACCGAAGAGAAGGTATACGAAGAGTAACTTTAATGTTTATGCCAGCTAATTGTTCGCTATACTCGGACAAAGCCTACTTACCTGATATAAAGTGCTCGCTGCAAATCCTAGTGTGTACTGTTGAAAGCTGTCACATCGTACAGCAGAAACCCAATTCGAACGTCGATCAGGATCAGATGGAAATTGAGAAAATGTCTTTTTATTCCCCCGCACACATCTATTAGTGCAACCAACAGCACAGCAAGATTCCTGCATAAGATTAAATTTTCTTTAAAAAACATATTAAAAATTGTTAAGAAAGGATGCCAACTTTCCATAGTAGACCTCCTACAACAGTCATTTCTACACCGATAAGACAGAGCTTTAAACTTGAATATCTAAAACGGAATAAGATATTGAAGTAGTTTCTTCACCATTTTGTTTCTATTCAAGTTCTCTTTCATGTTGAGACAACCTTGCTTGACCACTCAAGTAATTCTTTAAACTTACAATCTAAAGAGTCAAAATATCAGTTCTAAAATCAAAATGATATAAAAGAGATTTTCAGTTCCATGACAGAAATATGAGGGAAAATGATTCCTTTATGGCATTATAAAAATAAATAAAAATTGTACCTATTTACCATAGGGGCCACTCACCCCCGGCCTGTAGGGCCCTAGCTACGTCACTAGGATGAGGAGAGAGGGTATCTGTCTAGAATGACCTTTCAAATCCCAATCAATAGTCTTCCCAGTTTTTAATAATTTAGCTGCTATTGTCATACATACAGTGGTGTTTTTCCACCTGGTTGTTGGAGTTTATTTATCAAGAGTTGTTAGTCCTCAAGAGAAAAGTTTGTTTCCCAAAAAAATATTTAATCCCATACCTGAATATTGATGTGGTTTCACCTTGATGATCCTGATGTGAGAAAAATCAGAAAATGATCCCACGAGTTATAAATAGGTCACCATTAAAATATTTGGCTGTGTTCTCACTTATCTCTGGATCATGATCCAAGCCAGGCTTGGACAGATACAAAAAAAGTCACTCCCCAGCCTCTTATACAGCTTGGCAAGTAAATTTGTTGAAACCAGCATTTGCACTCGCCAAGTATTTTCAACTACTCGCCAACACTTTCAACTGAAATTTGACAATTTTTGAGCAACTGGCATACCTCTGTATATATTTTTCCTGACTTCATGACCGTACATATGCAAAAATATATATAATATATATATATATATATATATATTTATGTATATATATATATAATATATATATATATATATATATATATATATATATATATATATATATATATATTATATACACTGTGTGCATATCTGTACTGTATGTAGTACATATGGGTCCGATATCAGCGGCAGCTCAGTGAATACTTTGGAATGTACAGTAATCTATGCATAAGGAGAGCTCCAAAGCTCCGCCCACTTAAAGAAATATGATAGTTATAGAGATAGTGAGTCCAAAACTTTCCATTTCCGTCAAGCAAAGACATTACTCAGAAGGATATAGCGTTCCCACCCATATTGACACTTACACATTTCTTGCAAGCTATGTGAGCCAATCAGATTTACCTGTGTAGCTGGTCACGAGGTAACTTGCTGAAAACAATGAGATATAGCGCAATTTCCCCAGGTACGCCCATTGCCTTCATACCATGCCGTTCACTGGATGTAAACAGTGTATATGGCTATACACAGTAGGTGATGTTTTGGGCAATTAAAGTTGACAGCTATCGGCCAAATATGATTTGTGTTTGGGATTTTATTGGAAATATTGCTTGTTGTTGTTTGTGTTGAGGCATTGTTTAGTAGAGAAAAAACACAAGACAGTATTGTAAGTATGTTACGTGAAATAAAACAATTTATCAAAGCAAGATTTTCACTTTCCATGGCTTTAAGTGTGGCGAGTAACAGTATATCATGATATTTTTACTGGCCACAATTGTTTTGTAAAAAAAGCCAGATCCAAGCCCGTAGCGAGTGGGTGGGGGGTTCTTCGAGCGAATGAAGCCCTTTTGTTGAGAAAGTGCCCTTTTGAAATATAAAAATATAATAGGCTCCCGTAATTTCAAGATTTTTTGCTCTTTCATACGAAAAACAGCCCCCTCCCCCACCCCCTCCCTCCTTTCAAATTTCTGGCTATACTGACCTGTCAGCTCTCAGATAATAACAACCTTGCTTGATGATTGTAACAAAAAAAAACAATGTCATGTGTTTTCACTTTGTGATCACAGTTCTGATAGTAGGTTAGGATAACTGAAAATTAAAAAAAAAAACCTTTATTAACATTTTACAGGCGCGAGTCACTGATTTGCGTCCACATATGGTTTTGAGATTTTTTACCGGTGGACTTGATTGCCTGTTCATGATCCTACCCTCACCTAGGATTAAGATCAAGCGACTGCGATCAGATCCGGTGAGTGTTCTAACAGTAAAAATCAACATATCTTATTGCCTGCTCTGGTTCATGATCCTACCCTCACCTAGGATCAAGATCAAGCGACTGCGATCAGATCCGGTGAGTGTTCTAACAGTAAAAATCAACATATCTTATTGCCTGCTCTGGTTCATGATCCTACCCTCACCTAGGATCAAGATCCAGTGACTGCGATCAGATCCGGTGAGTGTTCTAACAGTAAAAATCAACATATCTTATTGCCTGCTCTGGTTCATGATGCTACCCTCACCTAGGATTAAGATCAAGCGACTGCGATCAGATCCGGTGAGTGTTCTAACAGTAAAAATCAACATATCTTATTGCCTGCTCTGGTTCATGATGCTACCCTCACCTAGGATTAAGATCAAGCGACTGCGATCAGATCCGGTGAGTGTTCTAACAGTAAAAATCAACATATCTTATTGCCTGCTCTGGTTCATGATCCTACCCTCACCTAGGATCAAGATCCAGTGACTGCGATCAGATCCGGTGAGTGTTCTAACAGTAAAAATCAACATATCTTATTGCCTGCTCTGGTTCATGATCCTACCCTCACCTAGGATTAAGATCAAGCGACTGCAATCAGATCCGGTGAGTGTTCTAACAGTAAAAATCAACATATCTTATTGCCTGCTCTGGTTCATGATCCTACCCTCACCTAGGATTAAGATCAAACGACTGCGATCAGATCCGGTGAGTGTTCTAACAGTAAAAATCAACATATCTTATTGCCTGCTCTGGTTCATGATCCTACCCTCACCTAGGATTAAGATCAAACGACTGCGATCAGATCCGGTGAGTGTTCTAACAGTAAAAATCAACATATCTTATTGCCTGCTCTGGTTCATGATGCTACCCTCACCTAGGATTAAGATCAAGCGACTGCGATCAGATCCGGTGAGTGTTCTAACAGTAAAAATCAACATATCTTATTGCCTGCTCTGGTTCATGATGCTACCCTCACCTAGGATCAAGATCAAGCGACTGCGATCAGATCCGGTGAGTGTTCTAACAGTAAAAATCAACATATCTTATTGCCTGCTCTGGTTCATGATGCTACCCTCACCTAGGATTAAGATCAAGCGACTGCGATCAGATCCGGTGAGTGTTCTAACAGTAAAAATCAACATATCTTATTGCCTGCTCTGGTTCATGATGCTACCCTCACCTAGGATCAAGATCCAGTGACTGCGATCAGATCCGGTGAGTGTTCTAACAGTAAAAATCAACATATCTTATTGCCTGCTCTGGTTCATGATGCTACCCTCACCTGGATTAAGATCAGCGACTGCGATCAGATCCGGTGAGTGTTCTAACAGTAAAAATCAACATATCTTATTGCCTGCTCTGGTTCATGATGCTACCCTCACCTAGGATTAAGATCCAGTGACTGCGATCAGATCCGGTGAGTGTTCTAACAGTAAAAATCAACATATCTTATTGCCTGCTCTGGTTCATGATGCTACCCTCACCTAGGATTAAGATCAAGCGACTGCGATCAGATCCGGTGAGTGTTCTAACAGTAAAAATCAACATATCTTATTGCCTGCTCTGGTTCATGATGCTACCCTCACCTAGGATCAGGATCCAGTGACTGCGATCAGATCCGGTGAGTGTTCTAACAGTAAAAATCAACATATCTTATTGCCTGCTCTGGTTCATGATGCTACCCTCACCTAGGATCAGGATCCAGTGACTGCGATCAGATCCGGTGAGTGTTCTAACAGTAAAAATCAACATATCTTATTGCCTGCTCTGGTTCATGATCCTACCCTCACCTAGGATCAGGATCCAGTGACTGCGATCAGATCCGGTGAGTGTTCTAACAGTAAAAATCAACATATCTTATTGCCTGCTCTGGTTCATGATCCTACCCTCACCTAGGATCAAGATCCAGTGACTGCGATCAGATCGGTGAGTGTTCTAACAGTAAAAATCAACATATCTTATTGCCTGCTCTGGTTCATGATGCTACCCTCACCTAGGATTAAGATCAGCGACTGCGATCAGATCCGGTGAGTGTTCTAACAGTAAAAATCAACATATCTTATTGCCTGCTCTGGTTCATGATGCTACCCTCACCTAGGGATCAAGATCAAGCGACTGCGATCAGATCCGGTGAGTGTTCTAACAGTAAAAATCAACATATCTTATTGCCTGCTCTGGTTCATGATCCTGCACCCTCACCTAGGATCAGGATCCAGTGACTGCGATCAGATCCGGTGAGTGTTCTAACAGTAAAAATCAACATATCTTATTGCCTGCTCTGGTTCATGATCCTACCCTCACCTAGGATTAAGATCCAGTGACTGCGATCAGATCCGGTGAGTGTTCTAACAGTAAAAATCAACATATCTTATTGCCTGCTCTGGTTCATGATCCTACCCTCACCTAGGATCAAGATCCAGTGACTGCGATCAGATCCGGTGAGTGTTCTAACAGTAAAAATCAACATATCTTATTGCCTGCTCTGGTTCATGATGCTACCCTCACCTAGGATTAAGATCAAGCGACTGCGATCAGATCCGGTGAGTGTTCTAACAGTAAAATTCAACATATCTTATTGCCTGCTCTGGTTCATGATCCTACCCTCACCTAGGATCAAGATCAAGCGACTGCGATCAGATCCGGTGAGTGTTCTAACAGTAAAAATCAACATATCTTATTGCCTGCTCTGGTTCATGATGCTACCCTCACCTAGGATCAGGATCCAGTGACTGCGATCAGATCCGGTGAGTGTTCTAACAGTAAAAATCAACATATCTTATTGCCTGCTCTGGTTCATGATGCTACCCTCACCTAGGATCAAGATCAAGCGACTGCGATCAGATCCGGTGAGTGTTCTAACAGTAAAAATCAACATATCTTATTGCCTGCTCTGGTTCATGATGCTACCCTCACCTAGGATCAAGATCAAGCGACTGCGATCAGATCCGGTGAGTGTTCTCACAGTAAAAATCAACAGATCTGAAAGACTGCAGTGGGTCTGATTGCGAGCTTGGTCTCAAGTGAGAACGCCCTCTTTGTTAAAAAGAAACTTGCTGTGATCTGATCTTGGATGTTGGTTGTCATTAATGTGGAGCAATTAAAGGAGTAATATGAAATAAATGAATTTCAGTGAATTTCGTTTCAATTTCAGGATGAGTGGAATCAAATTTTGGATAAATTTGTATGACATTTGTCAACCACAATTTGATTTCACAGAGTTATACTAGGATTGTGGTATGGTGCAAGAATATAAAGTGGAATACAGTAGTTTTTAGTTTGTTGTGTATAAGAAAAATTGAATAAAATTATTTATAATCAAATTCTCTTTGCAAGGGAAAAGCCCAGATTCATACAAGAATAGAAGTTACCCATGCAATATTATAGGGGTGCAGTGGCCCAGTGGTTTGGGCATCAATCTCGTACTCAAAAGGTACTGGGATCGAACCTCGGCCAGTGCGCTGTGCTGTGTCCTTTAGCAAGACACTTTATTCCATTGCTCCAGTTAACTCAGCTGTGAAATGAGTACCAGTTTTGGTTGGAGAGTTAATCTATGATGGACTGGTGTCCCATCAAGGGGAGTCATGTACTCTCATTCACTTAGCACCATGGAAACGGTGTAAGCATGGAAGTCTTTTCTACTTCCATAGTGTAAGCATTGGCTCTATAAGCCCTTTGAGGCTTGATGAGATTTAACCTAAGATGCCATGTTAAGTCTGCTGATGCTTCCAGTAAGAATCCATGGCCTGGTTAAAAAAGAAAAGTGTGAATTACATGACAGACTCTTTTAAGTTTTGCACATACTCTTAAATAGTTTGTTCAAGACTATAAACTAATCTAAATGATTTTGTTCAGATGTTTTTTTAAATGACAGAAATATCTGTGATAAACAATCAGTGTTATTCCTTTACCTACTGTACCATGACCTTGTTTGTATGAGGGTGGAGTCAAACAATTGATTTTAGTATATTTGACAAAAAAGTGCCTGGGGCACTTATGAAAATAGAATTGCACATCTTTTTTTGGCACAAAGTTTCTTCCTGAAAAGCACCCATGCTTCAGCCACATACAGTGTGCTATTCGAACTGCATTGTGTGAACTGGTTCTATTATACTATCCCCACAATAACAGCCACAAAATTATTGTGAGCGCACGTCAGATGCAAAGTAAGCAAATAATTTTAGAAAACTTATTTAAAGTCTTCAATTTAATCAAATAAATTATCATTTTATTAGTCAATTTATACTGGGTGGGCACTTATTAGAGTAGGGGCATTTATTGTTTTGTTGATGAAATAGGTTCCCCTCTCCCCAAAGAAAAAAATATAGTAATGAATAAATACAAATAAAACTATGAAGAAGGTTTGGCAAATCAACGTGAAAGCAACTTGTACACATGGCAAGAGAAGAAAAATCGTGAGGAATCTTTGCACTAAATACTAATTTTACTTTAATCTTGATAAGCACTTTCAAAATCAAAAATGGCCATAATGGTGTTTATCTCATCACTTTAAAAATTCAGTTAATTTGGTAGATAATCACATTTGATGTAGTTTGTATAGTTGTTAAATCATAAATGCTGCCACCAAATGTATGTTGTTTAGTAGCAGCTGAGTATAGTGCAGTGCAATTGAGTATTGGAGTATTGGATAATGATATGATGCCTCCTTGAAAATAAATATTCCTGTCAATTTTCGTTTTTATTTTGAATAGAAATAAACCAATTAAAACAGGTGTCACTGGGGTATTGCAAAAATGAAAGAACAAAATAAGAGAACATTTCAAATGACAGTGAATTTTTTACCCTAAGAAACTTTCTTCTTACAGTGAATTTTTTTTCATTATTTAGTTTTATTACATTTAGAAATGCTGCCCTCTGTTATATCTCTACAAGACTACTTTGTTATACATAGACCATTGATTAGTTCAGATTAGGGGGTTGTCATCATTAATCATTTGTCGTGCTGTGAAGGTGATCTTGGTGAGGTGTGTTGTAGTATGAGGGCCCGCCAGAGGACTTGCTTCTCATATCATTTTCATATTTTCTTTTTTATGTTTATGCAGAAGCAATGACTTTAAACTTCGTCATAACCCTCCGCTGTTTTGTCAGTCAGAGTGGAATTCCAATTAACCACTCTAAGTTGATTGACAGCTTTTTTAACCAATCACTACACAAATTTGCCTCGCAACAAAATCTGAGTAACTAAGTAAGCCAAAAATCCTACACGGTACAGTACAGCTAGCTAGCATACAGACTGAGTGATGACCAAATGGTGAACACAAATTGCGCCTAAAAAGCCCACTCGAGCTTTATAAATCCGATCCCCATTACCCCAGGTTGGCAAATTGAATCTCTAAAGATCCAGAGAATCATAAATGGATTAAAGCTTGCGGCAGGCCACAGTAAAGTCTAAATGTCAATGCATTGGTCTTGTGTGATTGCGGATTTGAGGTTTGTTTGTCCCACCTAGTTACCGTGTTGCTATGGTGGGTGTGGCTTATTTCTGTATTCAGAGAGGTTAATTGTTCATGTGGATAGTTAAAAGGTCTTTGCAGAACCATCAAGAATTTCTGTTTTATTTTGGGCTAAAAAGAGCAATAAAAATTAGAGCAGTGTTTATCTAATGTTATTCAAATTTATCTAAATTTATAAAGCTTTATAAAAATGTGTGAAGATTTATAAAGATTTATTCCAGATTTTTAAAGATTTATTCCAGATTGATGAATATATAATATATTACTAATTTATAAATCTGGAAAAAATCTTTATTATTCTTCATAAATCTTTATAAATTCTTATCAATCTTTATAGATCTTTATAAATCTGGATAAATTTAGATAAATTTAAATAAAGTGAGATAAATTTGTATAGATTTAGAAAAATTCAAAAATACTTTAACATTTTGTAAGTTCTAAACGGAATGAGATATTAACATAGTTTTTCACCATTTTGTTTCTAAAAATTTCTCTATCATATACATGTATGCAAAAATGAAAATACATGAAAATATTCCTTTAATTTTTAAATTTCTAAGTGGAATAAGATATTCATATAGTTTTTTTACCACTTTGTTTCTAAAAGTTTTATGAAAAAATGAAAATCCGTGGGAATATTCCTTTAAAACTATTTAAATAAAAATATATTAAAAAAAAGTTTTACTAAAACAATTTGTTTCAAAGCAACTGGTTGAGGTATATGTACATGCATACATCATCTATATTTATTTTATTTTCAAACTTAGATTAAACCATATTTAATCAATATTTCAGTTACATGTTATCAAATTAATCAATGTTTTGTAACTCAATATTTGTTGTGTGAATGATTGTTTCTTGAAGTATTTTAGTTCAATTTTTAGAGCTTGTGTTAGCTCTTATAACCATATTACTGTATAAATATATTATATTTTTATCTGTCCACCAAACTAAGAATTTAATTAGGGTAAAGAAGAAAAAAAGTTCAAAGTATTTCAAATATATACTGGTATTTAGAGCTTGCCATGCCTTTTTATCAGCACTGCATTGTGATTGGTTGATATGTTTTACACACAGCTGTTGTGGCTTTGAATGGCTGTTGATGAGTCATTGCTTCCACTGTGGAAGCACTCAACTTGATTGTATCAGATCAGACATTCATTGCTATCAGAGTTATTAGTGTGCAAAGTATGTGCAAGATCACAGCAGGGATGCCTGATCACCTTACCTTCAGATTTTGAATATTACATTAGATAAGGAATAGGTTCGTTGATTGTCTGGCTGTTTTATGTAAACGAGGTTTCATTTCTTCGAGAGAGTACGATACTTTCAGCAGTGCCGGTTGCATAAGGTTGTTTATATTTTGTGGATTATTAGAATTGAATGAGTTTACCTGACATTGTTTTTTTGTTGTGAAATCTTGAAATTTGAGTGTTATTATTTTATTTTTCTCACTCTTCATGGCAAAGCAGATATGCCAGAGAATTTCTACGAGCTATTCTGAACTTTGTTGGTTTTTGTTCGTTAACAGAGAGGGGACTTAACATTTGTACAAACTGTAACAAGTTGTTTAATAGCTCCTTACAAAAAACTTCAGACAACCTTTTTTTTTCGAAGACGTGGATTCATAAGCAGCTGACAGCTGACGAAGGATGTGCTAAAAATGTTTTTGGACATATACGGTAAATTCAAAACAGGCATGCATTCCGTGAAGCAATGGATGTGGAACTATAGTCAGTTTGATAAAAAGGTCAAACTGTTTGGGCCCCAGTACCCGGGTCAAGTGTTCAAATATAACCATGCAAAGGCTGAGTTTATTCCGCTGAAAGGTAAAAGCTTTAAACTATTGTTGTTTTATTTCAGAAATGTATACTTTTATTCCTTATGTTATATATTATGTATATTTTATTTACTCTGAATCATTTGGTTTAATCAGTAAAAACTTATAGTGGTTTTACCCTACAGTATGTAGACCTTGAAAATGTTGCTTTTCCTCTAAATTTTGATTTGAATTATACATTTTTTCTTCTATTAATTTGGGGTATATGGTTGGGAACTATAGGGCTAGGTGTGGGTTGTATGCTGTGGAAAGATAAGTCTGAGCTTATAAAAATGATAAAATTAAATCCTATTTCAGTGATTTACTGCCACATGTAAGCTAAGATTTCTCGTCTCATCTGTTTCTTAAATTGATATATACTTTTGTAATCACTCATATATTCTTTGTAAATGTTAATCGTGTCTATCTTGAACATTAAACGTTATAATGTGCATTTCCTATGGGAAGGAGGGTCTTGGAGAAAAACATCAGCAGCTAAGCTCGGGAGGAGGGAGGAGGGACTAAATTCTCCATCACAAATCAGGAAAACTCAACTGCAACATTTGGATAAATCTTGAGCTTGCTAATGTAGAAAACCTAGTTTTATTTCTTGGCAAAATTATTGCCACTACCCCTGTGTATGTGGGTACATAGAACCATTTCATCTAATACAAGGGTTCTTAATTAATTTTTTCCAAGGGCCATCATTTTACAACAGCCTCAGGCCGTGGGCCAATCGCATGACAAAACCAGCATCATGTGACAAACAAACCCCGTCAAAACAATCCCCGAATACAAACAAGCTGAGAGCGCGCGATAAGAAGGATTAATGACAGATGTCGGTGGTTCTCTTACCAGCCTTCCTTTGACAAGCTGCGAGTCTGCCCATTTTGCTTGATAAGCCACGATGTTATAGTGCGCAGATCTGCTTAGAAAAAAATCCAAAATAAAGAAGTATTTTAGGATTTTTACCGATCTCATTCAGATTTTTATTCCCGCTACCACTATTGCTCGCGGGCCAGAGTGGTTTGCCTGGCCCGCGGGCCGCCTATTAAGAATCGCTGGTGAAATAGGATAAAGTTATTGGAATACTGTATTGAAATATTTGCAGAAGAGTTAAAGCCATTTATTTAAATGTAATTTGCAGTATATCTTATGCTCTATTGGTTGCATAATAACAAGAACATATGTTTTTTACTAATAACACATTTAAAAAATGTTTCAATCTTTGGTATATTTCCATGCTTTTGGAAGAAACAGGATTAATCAAGAAAACATGTGATTTTCTCTGCAGCATATGTTTGATACTTAGCATAAGCATACAGTACAGTAGCATATGATACTGTATATGTGTCATATACAGCATATATTGTGGAAGGAAAGTAACGTTGTCCTATGTCCAAAAATGCCATATTGAGATAATCGCATTTTAATTTTTCAATTTTTAATGTATTTCTTTGAAATATTATAACACATTGTTGCAATATTTTGTAAATGATATGTTCATAAGTCAATTATCTGAAAAGAACCTTATTTAGTTTCAGAACATTTTCCAATAAACAACTCAATTTGACCAAAAATGGACTTAAGACAAGTTAACTTTCCTGCGACGATATATAGATGTATATGAAATAACATAGAAGTAAATTTTGTATCTTTCAAAAAGCATCCAGTTTTGTTCCACTTCACTGCGCTAGAAAGAAAATAATCCTTTACAAACTTTCAGCAGAAATATGAAAATATTGTACTGTATGTTTGTAGGAACTAGATTGTTGTACCAGGGAGTGCGTTAAATCTTTACAATGTGATCCCTTTAAACCAAACCATTATAATTTTATTGACTGTTCAGAAAAGTACAATAATTGTTCAAGATGAATCATGCAGTACTAAAATCAATAACAACAGCTACTGTAGGTTTAATTCAGGAATGGAATTTCATACTGTGTGAGTGGGTACATTGTATCACGCTTTGTGTTAACAAAGTTAGTGCCCAAAGTTCAAAAGTCTACAAAGCAAGCATTTTTCTCTCCTGAGGTAATCTTTTTCTGAGAAATTGATATTGCCATGATGTAAATCATGGAGCTGACAGTATTTGTGCTCCATACTGTAGGTTAATGCCCCTTAATGGGATTTTCACATTTTGTACAAGACAAGATTTTGTATACTGTAGATCTGTTGTGCTCAGTAATGTTATTATTTGACTTCTCTTCAAGTGGGTATTAAGACAAGCATGGGAAGATAAGTAAAATCTGAAAGTGTGTAGAATATCTTGATAATTTCCCGTTAGAAATTTAAACAAAAGTGGCAATGATTTCATATTACTTGATATTAGAACCTAGGTGACACATCATTTCACAGCAGAAAAATATTGATACGATTTCATATTACTTGATATTAGAACCTAGGTGACACATCGTTTCACAGCAGAGAAATATTGATACATTGTACTGTACTGTATCAGCGTTCGACAAATTCTCCAAGAATTCACTTGCACGCCGGGCAGACACATGCGCAGAAATGCTTGCCAGGAAGCAAAATCCACTTGTCTGACAATAATCACGATAATATTGGACGAGGCGATGCAGGTTATAGTAAAATATTTCTTAAGGCGATATTTACTGGGAATGCTGTATAAATAATAAAAGAGTCTTACACTTACCAAAAAACAGTGGAAATTGTAATCTATATATCTTCTATAAATATAAAACAATAACAGGCTCCATAAAATCAAAAATGAAACACGAAAGTTCAATAAACATTTCCGTAAACAAGTGGCAAAGGCAGGTCAAGTTCGCCATGTACATGTAACAGTAAAGTATATACAGCATACGGTATGGTATGCTCTGTATGATACTGTATGTGTACCTGGAACGGGTATTGGACCCATTGCATGTGGTGCATTAACACAGCAGAACAGACCTCAGCAAGAAACAGTGACTGGATATAAATATGCATAAGATTTTTACATGCGAGGTACGATTGGTTGAGAGGAGCAAGCTGCGCTAGCAAAATTGCATGTTCAACTAGCTTTGTTCGACCAACTTTGGTGGCCTGGATCATATATCTGTACATTGTATGTTTTGTGTGTCTATGTACGTCTTGTATATGGGTGCGTGTATGATGTTATTATGGCGAGGTTTAGGATCATTTCGTAACATAACAAAATATTTTGGCTTCCAAATAAATGGAATACAAGTCTCATGTAAGTTATTGTCTGTGCATTTCCATGAGTTATATTGCAGTAAGTATAATCTGTGTAATGAATTAAAGTTTTAAAAGAGAAATTCACTCTATTACTTTGGATCAATTTATGGTTGCCCGGCGGGGCCACTTGTAAATCAACTTGCCCGGACATAAATATTAGTTACCCCAGGCGTCCAGACAGGCCGATTTGTCGAACACTACTGTACTTTACTGTACTGTATGTTACTGTACTGTATGTTAGTTTCTGTATTGTACTGTATTGTATCGTACTGTACTGTGTTGAAATTTACTGTACCATAATATACTATATTGTATGTACTTGTAATAATGTACTTGTAATAATGTACTGTACATGCACTTTACTGTATTATACTTGACTGTTATTGTAAGTGCACTTTACTGTACTGTGCTGCTACTGTATAACTGTACTTGATTGTTCTGTACAATAACTGTTCTGTACTGCACTGTGCTGTACTTTGCTGTACTTCACTGTTCTGTACTGTAATTTTGCTGTATTGGTCTGTACTTCATTATACATGTACTGTACTTCACTTGTACTTAACTATACTAAGTACGTACATGTACATACATACTGTACTACTCAACTAATTATACCACAGTACAGGAAAATACTCGATAAATACAGTATTTTCATTCTAAAATACTTGTCTCATCTTTGACCATCAATTTACATCAGGGAGAGCTGCCCTGTTTACATAAACTGCAATTGCTAGGTTAATAGTGGCACGTTCTTGTTCACATGAATTGCAATTGCTAGGTTAATAATGGCACGTTCTTGTTCACATGAATTGCAATTGCTAGGTTAATAGTGGCACGTTCTTGTTCACATGAATTGCAATTGCTAGGTTAATAGTGGCACGTTCTTGTTCACATGAATTGCAATTGCTAGGTTAATAATGGCACGTTCTTGTTCACATGAATTGCAATTGCTAGGTTAATAGTGGCACGTTCTTGTTCACATGAATTGCAATTGCTAGGTTAATAATGGCACGTTTCCTAGGTGTGGTTTTTCAGTTCAATTGTTTTCCTGTATCAATAACCTTGCTGTATATGTAAGGTTCAACACATGTTTATGTTAGTCAAGAAGAAAATAACATGACAGACATATAATTACATTCATTTTCATCTAGACAGCTTCTGCAAATTTTAATTAGAACTGGCAATATTTTCCTTTTCAAGTATTCTCGTTGGTTTGTCCAAGTTGAAGATTTTCATCATACTGTGTTAACCTTGCATTTTATCGGGCAAATTGATATTAATTTCATGCACAACTTGGTTGATTAAGGGAGTTGGCATTAGGTTGATCTATACATATAGAAAGTTAAAATGCTACGTACTTTTCAGCACATATGTGGAAGATTCTAATGCTGGTAACAATTCTGTAGTGAAAAGCATGCTGTGTCAACTTGAATTACTGGAATAGTGTGCTAGATGCATTATCGTATACTGTAATAAAATAACTGTACAGTATTTTCAGCTGGAACGACACAGTATGTGTTGTGAAGGAAAGTAGTTAGTTACTGGGGATTTAATTTGATTAGATAGGCAGGGAAGGGGGATAAAACTGATATGAACAATTGAGATTCTAGTCAGAAGAATGGGGTTAAAGATTACATAATTATACCAAATGGCATCTTTGTACCTTTCTGTATAATTAAGTAAGATAAGTTTCTTTGCCTTTTTTTTGGTGCAGATATATACTTTTCCTAATTGCTAATCTGTTAAAAGAATGAAGGGGGAAGATGTCATCACCACAAAGTGCTTTTTAGAAAGACATATTTATAAGTAAATCTGTGAAAATAAGGCATTTATTATCTTTATTTTGGAGTGGAAAACCTTGTTCTATGGATGTAGCAATTTCTATATTGGTATAAAAAGTATTAAAATCTGAGCAGATCAGGTATTGAAATCTGAAAACAGCATTTTTAGTTCCATGGTTTTTTAATTCATGGAACTTTGTGATGTAATGTAGTTCTTTAAATTTCATTCCTACACCTTAGTCACTGAAAATCACGGAAAGTCTTATCCTCCTAGAATTTGATCGTGCAAAAAAAGATAGATTCCAAGTGACAAGTGCAAAAATTGTATTGGTATCAAATTAAGTTTCTATTAAACGTTGCTGTTAATCTTGAAACATTAGTCTCTTTAATTTTCGGGAGATTTCCTTCATTTTTAGAACATTTTCTTCATTTTTGGAATTTTTCTTCAATTTCTTGAATTTTGGCAAATTACAGAAATTTTGGCCAGTGTTTGGGAAATTTTGGCCAGTTTTGAATAAATTTTGGTCAATTCTTAGAAATTTTACCCAATTTTCAGATATGTTTAACAAAAACTGGGCAGAAAGCATGCAACTGGGAAGGTGAAATCCACTCAGTCAGGGGGCAACCTCCCCCCTCCCTCCATCTCTTTCTACGCCTCTGAACATCTCCCTGAAAAGCAAAACTGTGAAACTGAATATTGATGTTAATGTATGTCTTAGACTCCTACTGCAGTGATTAGAGTTTGTTTTTACAGTAGTCTTACCTTGAAAGCACACTACAAAATCATCCATGTTATCTCTGTTGAGTCATCCAAGCAACCTAATTACATCCATCCATACAAGGCATTCCTCCTAGGGCTGTGATTCTAAGTGATGCTATTAGAGTGATAGGCCGAGGCCATTTGTCATCCTCCAATCTGATTATCATAAGAGAAAAAAGAATAAAGGAAAGACTAGGTTTTATATGATCTTTTTAAAAGCTACAGTAGGATGAAAACTGTGTCACTTGTATGTTCGTCTCAAACAAAAAGGACGAACAAAACAAGATACTGAAAAAATTGTATGTAAAATTAATTCAAATTTACATATGAAGATTTTTGAGATAAAACATTTTGAAAGCATAGACAAAAAATTCAAAATGAATGATTGTTCAGAGAGCGAGGATGTGACATCACTCCTAGGGCTGTGATGCTAATAATGATGCTATTAGAGTGATAGGCTGAGGCCATTTGTTATCCCCTGGTCTGATTTGACTTAACAGATGAATAACTTGGCTTTTATATGAGGTTGTTGAAGGATAAGCTCTGTGTCATGCATGTTCATCTCTTATAAAAAAAAAAAAATGGTAAAAAAATGTATGAAAATTTAATAAATAAAAAATAATTTGATTAATAAATTTCAAAGTAGTTTCTCCACCTATCAATTTTAAAGAGGACAAAATGGAACACAATGCTGAAAAAATTGTAAAAAGATTTAAATCCAGTATTAACCGATGCGCTGCATCGTCATGATTTTTGTCGATTTGCAAGTGCAATTTTCAATAAATAATTTTGCTTATACCAAACTGATGCAGAGGTAATTTGTATATTGTTTGAAAGAGCTCCTTTGATTCTTTCATATTATAACCATTTTTGATGCAGGTCATCTTGAGATTTTCAGAGTAAAATAGAGCCAGACATGAGTAAGTTTAATAATTTCACCCAAATTTCACAAAAATTGATAAATATTCATAAATATCAAATACTATAATTCTAATCAATTTTTGCCAAAACCTATCTTAAACTTGAAATTTTGGGCATTTTACACTGTTTTTATAAAACCATTTTGGTCCATTTTGAAGCAACAATTAAAAATAAATCTAGCTCTTGAATGGAAAATCAAAACATAATATTTTCTCCACCATCTTATAGACCTTGAAACCAGCTTTTAAATGAGCTACTATGTTGATGCATAGCCCCCTTACATAAATATAATTGAAACTTTCCGAAGATATGCAACTTTACAAAGATTTTGGTTGATGGAAGACAAAAATTATTTTTTTACTAAAATAATTGTGTAAAAAATGTGCATGTAGGATTTATGATCAAATACTTTGAAAGAGGTGAACACTGAAGGAGGCAGTCTCATCAAGTAAAGGTAAACCAGTACCTTTTTTAATTCTTTTCAGGCCTGTTGACTAGTATGTGTAAATCCCCAATATCTGTTGCGCGAAATCATGACCATACACAGCATTTCATGCATTTATACAGTAAATAATAGAGTATATTTTACTTATTTTACAAATAAATTGACCATCTTGGGTGAGAATACTTTTTGGAATGAAAAGTTTATCTGGGTCATGAAACTCCTTTTTATAAGAAAATGAGTAAAAGTAACGATGATATTTGCATTTTTCCAACCATGAAATCATTCTCATATCTTATTTCATTCCTTGTTTTGAGGTAATTTCATATTAATTAGTATGCAAAATATAATAAACAACCTTATGAATATCATGCAATTGATTTTCAACATTTTCAAGAACCTACAAACAAGGAAACTTCTTTTTCAGGTTATAGCTTTCCCACAATATTGTGAAAATTAATAATAATGAGTCATGATATAGGTCAAAATGTGACCTTATGAACTAATTTGCATATTCCAATTGTTCCTACTTCCAAATTTTAAAAAAAAATCTTGAGTGGTATGTATAAACACAAAGTTAGGCAGTTTTGTTCACTGGGCTTGCATATTAAATGAGCTAATTTGCATAAATTGGCATATTACAGTGTAAAATTATGTGGGCCATTGTGAAGATCAAAGTATTATTTTCAGTTAACACATATTTGTAATGATAGCAAAGGAAAATGTGGAGGAAAAAAGCTTGATCTAAAAAGTTTCTCAAAAATACAGATTCAAAATGGGAGGCTTAGGCATTTAAGTATTCAAGCATTTGAAGAAATTTTTGAAATTGAACATTTTCAGAGAAGATTAAATTTATTTTGCATTAATGAATTGCTAAGAAAGTGTGGGTGTGATGTCACTCTTTGCCAAGGGGCATTTTCTTGCCTTTTTTATAAATTGTTTTTTTTTCATATTTTTAAAATTTAGGATGATGATTTGGGAATTATTGGTAAATTTAGCATTATACCTGTAATTTAGACAAAATTGCATTTAACTCAAATTTAGCAAATTTTATATTAAAATGCATTTATCCCACTTTTCAAATTTAGTGTATGTTATGGTTTGTTTACACTTTAACTATGTCAATTAATTCTTTAACGATGTCATATTATTAATTTATTTTTTTAAGTTGGAAGAGAATATTGTACAGAACAAGAAAATACTTCATAGCAGTGGTAAAGTAAGATGTCCAAACATTTATTATGCTTTCAAACTGCTTGATTCTTCAAAATTGACCAAAACTTGGCCAAATCTGGTTGTCATGGAAATGATCATCAACAACTTAAAGGGTAAATAGATTTAAGCTAAAAATGAGTAGACTAAGAAAATCTTTAAATTACATTTGAAAAGATCAAATATGACAAAAATAAAATTGCTTTAAAAATAAAATTAAACCAGTCAGTTGGTTTTTGCACTGCCATGGGTTGAACTAAAACATCATTGATGTCTAGTTTTATCATAATTTTGAAAATTTAGGATATGATAATTATTTGAAAATTTAGCATTATACCTGTAATTTAGACAAAACTGAAATTAATGTTTTGGAAAAGTGAGAAAATTGCATTTATTTGCCCCTCTGAAGAAAAAACAACAACATTATACTAGCTAAGGGGCTATGATCAGATGGCCATATGTTGTTTCAAATGATGGAATATTGAGATTTACTAAGCAAAGGAGAATTAGCAACGAAGTCAAAATGAGAAGATGGAGGTGGATTGGGCATGTATTAAGAATAAAAGAAGACAGCAGCTGCATGACAGCATTGACATGGAGCCAGAAGGGAGAAGGAAAGTAGGATGCCTAAGAAGGACATGGAGAAAAAGAACGGTAGTGAAGGATAGAGAGGGGTTAGGGTTGAATTCTTGGAATAAAGCCAGACACGTTGCGGAGACAGGATACGTTGGAGAGTGTACACTGCAGCCTTATGGGACACATGGCCCGAAGAGGACAGTGTCAAAAACAAAAAAAAAATCTTCAGTAAATTACAATATATATCATCTTACATCTTACTACCACAGATTTCTATTGTTGGTTATATTAAACAAATATCGCATATCTCATAATCTCACATTGCCACAAGGAAACTCAAAATTGGTATGCATTATGGTTTTGCTTGTTTAACAAGCAATGTAGTAACCTTGCAAATCAGACCACTTTCCGTAAGACGGAAAGTAACTGAGTTATTGGAAATATCCTGCTTGGACTGCGCGGTATTGGGGTATATCAAGATACTGGATCTACTTCCAGGAAGTGAGGTTAGCTAAAATCATTCCCTGTCAGGAAGTTTCCAAAGTTGGTTTGAGGAAAAGTGCTTGATTCTGTAGACCTTCAAATTGTGCTGCAAGAGTGGGAATAGAATTCCATGTTGAAAAAAAATCAAAGGTTGAGTTGTGTTTTTCTTCCCTCTGGTGTTTAAGAGGCTTGTAGGGGTTGTGTCATTAGCAGTGGTATAGGAACTGTGGGAGAGCCAGGGGACCAAGGTCAAATACCATTTTGGCCCCCCTGAATAAAGGTCTCAGGAATTGATTTTGAAGAGTCAGATGGCATCATGGAATCTTTTCTTCCAGAAATCTTCCATTTTCGAGACCTCTCCTTCAATTTTCGTGAAATTTGCTTCAATTTTTGAAACATTTTCTTCATTTTCAGGAATTTATTTTCATTTTCATAAATTTTGCTTCAATTTTCGGGAAATATTCCTTCATGTTTTAAAAGTTTCTTGGGTATGTTAGTGTTTGTTAAAGTAAGCAAATTTAATACATTGTTACGAAGGGGGAACCCTCCACAACTCCTTCTCCCCACCCTACCCCACACACAATTTCTAGTTACTGTGGTTTGTTTTATGTTATTGACATGTATATAATGCCATCTCCTATGTGGCACAGCTGCATCTGCACCAATATTCTACTGCTGCCACTGTCACGTAGTACTTGTAGTTCTAGAGACAATGAAACAGATTTATGTTATTGACATGTATATAATGCCATCTCCTATGTGGCACAGCTGCATCTGCACCAATATTCTACTGCTGCCACTGTCACGTAGTACTTGTAGTTCTAGAGACAATGAAACAGATTTATTCTCCAATCAGAAATGATCAGAAACATAAATACTGTATGGTATAACCATTATTATAACCACACTTCTCCAGGTATAAAGTTGAATGATTAAAAGACTAGTTCAGAGGTTTGAGATTTCTATCTTGTATCAAAGACAGCAAAGATACTGTAGGTACAGAACTTTAAAGAAACAACTCTGATAATTCATTCCATTCAGAAGATATTACATTGTAAAGATAATACAAGTGTTCTTTAGCTCAACCAACCCAGAGTGTTGCAATGGGTTGAGGTTATAAAATCGAACAGCAAATTTACTTTTGGGCTTTAAAATGATTAAATTGTTTTATATTAACACCTCTGGTCTTGAAATAAAGCTCATACAAGATGTTATTAAAAATCCTTGTATTTTGTTAGGTGTAAATCATTGTAATTTCATAGTTATGGCTATGAAGAAAGAAAAAGGGAGGCAAAATTTCATACCTTTTAGAGATTTTTGGAGATATTCTGTGGTGTAATGTTTCAACAAGCTCCCCTCAGACATTTTCTTTCACAAATAGACATCAGGTAATTAAGTCAGCTTTTACAGTAAAACTGCCCATTGACGTCATCAGGAAATTGACCAGCTTTATATGATCAATTGCTTATTTGAAACGTACTATTTGGAATTACTTAAATTCCTTATCTTTATAGATATTGTTTCCTGTAACGATACTTATTCTTGTTCTAATTGCAAGTGCAGCTTTGTATAAACTTCATGGAAAATGAAAAATCTATATGGATGGTAGATTGAACTTTCACTGGAAGTAAACATGAAAGTAGTAAACATTTTCATCAAAATTGGTGAAAAATTGACCAATTTACATCAGATTTAATTTTTAGGCCTTGTTGTAATAAACATCATAATTTTATATAAATTTTATGACATAACAACATAAAATCTATCAATCTCCTTTTGTTAAGTTGTTAACTTATTGATTATCAAATCTCCACCAGTGATATTTAAATGGGAGCAGTTAAATATAACAAAGAAGTTATGAACTTGATCTTTATCATATAAGCTAGCTCAATAGAAGTATCAAAACTGGTCAGTTTGATCATTTTTAGTGACTGAAATTTAGGACAGAAATATAAAGAATTGCATCAAAAGCTCACAACTACAAACAATATCTTCTCAATAAAAACATGGCACATCAATAACCCTCATCATGCCATTTTTATATATATTTTTTCTTATTGACAACAAATCACCTTTTCTTTATCATTCTTTTTAAATTTCTGGCATAGAAAGTGTGCTTCAGCAAAGTTTTAATATATTTCTTTATCTTCTTTTTAGTATGCTCTGGCATGAACTTTAAAGGCTTGTATCAGTCATAGGCATAGGAACATGTTCTTCATTAGAGGGAAAGGGGGAGAGGGCACAAAGATATGCTACAAAACTAGTTCAATGGTAACAAATTGACGTAGTTGAGGGGGCACCATGTAGGTCACTGCAACATGGGGTGGGGGTGCACGTGCTCCATGTTCCCCCGCTTCTACGCCTATGGATTTAAACTTCATAGACCTATGCCAAGGAAAATAAATATTTTGTATTAGCAAAAAGTTTCAAATAGATCACTAGATGGGGAGGAGGGGGGGCACAAAGATATGCTACAACACTACTAGTTCAATGGTAAAAATTGACTTAGTTGAGGAGGCACCATGTAGGTCACTGCAACATGGGAGGGGGCACATTTCTATGCCTATGGATATGTACAAATAAAACTTCATAGATCTATGCAAAGGAAAATAAATATTTCCTATAAGCTAGAAAGTTTCAAATAGATTATAAAGACATACAGTAAAGATTCAAGAACTGTGTTGATTATGTCATTTTTAGAGGGCATGAACAAAATAACTGTTGCCATATAAGCTATTTTTAACAGAATTAATGTTTGAATTGATTGGTAAATTGCTTTGAAAGAAATTTGGGCAAATAAGTTGTAATTATTGCTTCTATTAGATTACAAAGCAGGGAAAACCCAGACTACAACATTTCTATTCAGTTCTGCATACATTAAATTTGTTCTTACTCCAGTTGTCATTGCAGTAATGCAAAGACTACACTTTTTTTTGTTCCAAATTGCAAGGATTAATTTGAGATTGGTGAGAAAACTTTGTAAAGACATGTTTTGATATTCAGCAGATTTAGGTTAATGAATTCAACTCTTTGTAAAGTCAGGTGGAGTTTGTTACAATGCGGCTCATACGCTGTCATGTTTCGGATCTGTAATTGAAAATCATTCTAGATGGGAAACTGTGTTATCGAAAGCAACCTTTCTTGATGTGAACTGCGTCAGAGGATTTCTATATAAAGGAATTAAAAAGCATGAAATAGATTGATCTGCATCATCTGTCAAAGATGAATAAAACAAGAGAAAATCATTCTATATGGTTGTTGTCATGAGGACGGGGGCCCTACAGGTCTATCTTCTGGGAATTTATTACCCTTTGTTTTAGAATTGTTTTGTAATATTTTGATTTAAATGTGAAAGTAGTAGTTTCTGTAATACATCTAGCCTTGCCCTACTAGATCATCTAGGGCAAGGAAACTACAGTATTGATGTAAAACACGTTGAGTGATTCTGGAGTACACATGTCAAACAGGGACACTAGGACTGCCATGATATCATCCATCTTCATATTACTATCACCTCAGTTGTACATGGGTGATAATGTATCACGTCATGATATCTCTTATAGTAAATATCATCATGTGAGAACTTTTTTGGTTAATAATTTAAAAACATTCATCTCTTTGTGTTTTCTACTTGTATTTAGAGTTTGATTTGTAAATAATTAATATTTTATCAATTCTAATTTTCAATGCATTTAAGGAAGAAATGAATGATACAAAATATGAAAAATAGGTTAAAAGTCTTAAATTCTGTTTGCAATTGTTCATACGATGATATAAATTATATCTTATATTGAAGGTGACATCATCAAATCAAAGTTTCACTAACGATATTGGCAGCCTTGAGAACACATGAGAAAATGATATTAAATTCTATTGCACACTAAGTTTGTATTTCCAATACATCAAAGTACGAGAGAGTACAAAGAACGCTTCAAGCATTAGCTAAATCCCTAATCAAGTTTCTCATTCGAAAGTTATCCCTTTCATTTTTGCAAGTGTCAGAAGAAACCCCAAAACTCCAAAATAAAACACATCAAATTTGCAAAATATATCAATATTCTCCAGAGTTTAAACCTCTCTTGTCAACATTATTAAACAGAAAATTGTTGTAAGTGTCCAAGAGAAGAAAATATTCATGAGTCATTCCCGTTTTGAGCTGGTCAAAAACTAAACACACTGGGCAACAAGGTGTCTGCACAAGTGAAATCCACTCTTTCTTATTTTCGGTTGACGACGTTCGGGAATTACTTCAGCCATCTTATTCATTATGTATCTGACTGGTTTATTTCACAATTTTTTCATATTCCAACTCCCAGAAATTTTGTTTCACGTCCATCCATCAAAAAACTTTCAATATTTCTTCTGATTTTACATCAGCTTATAATACTCCTGCTGAAATTATTATAAGAAAGTGATATTCTGTATGTGAGTGTCACTGTCGCCAGCTTTCTTGGTAGTAGTAAAAGGAGAAATGAAATAAATTGTTAAAATGAATGAGTTTTTATTTTATTTGATCAAATCCCTGATTTGCTTCTTAATTTGTAAATTTTGTCTGTAAGAAAATACTTGCGAGTTTGGTGAGTCACTCATGAATAGGAGGAAGCTTGTCTGCAGTAATGTAATTTTGTACAGGAGAAATTACGACAAAATTGATTTTCTTCCATTTGGTAAATGGAATCAGCACTTATTTAGCACTTAAGTCTTAAAAATCTTGATGTAATCAATAAAAGTTGTTATTAGAATAAGAATTTAAAATCAACTTCATAAATTTGTGCTTTGTTGTGAGTAGTAAACAGATAGTACCACGGAGCTAGTAACTGATGATGATTCAACAGATCATTGAAGTTTTGTCCCACCAGTGTTTGTCAGCTTAATGGGTATTGTATGTCCTACAGGAGAAGTATTTATCTGGATTTCACTCGTGAGTGAATATCTTGAAACCTTTTAGGAGCGATAATTGATATAGAATTACCTTTTGCTTCCAAAATAAATCTTTCAAGGCTGAGATTCTAGGTTATCTAATACTTAACCCATTTTCAAGGATTACAGGTATATGTAAATCAAGCACCGCTAAACTTAAATTACATCAAGTCTTTACTTAGTACAGTAACTGATATTTTTCCAATCAATATCAATAAGTCTTTGTAAGTGTTAATTTTGAAATAAGTTTACAATCATTGGGAATTTTATGAGCTCTCTCAGAAAAGCCTGTGTGTGGCTCTTCTGCAAGGAGGTATTTCCAAATACCAGAGTATCTTATTCCAGTGTTTATTAATAACAAACACCCTTCCTATACTCTTGTTTACTTTTTTAAATTGTAAAATTTAATATTTTGTATTCTATTTGTCTGGTACCCAACTTTAGCAAAATAATGTAAAATGTAGTTTAACGTCTGTGATTGATTCCAATTTTATACAATCAGTCATCAGTAAAACTTTGCCAGATTTTTAGTAATCAGCAAGATTAACTGTGAATCATAAAAATCCAAACACCTGGAGTATCTTATTCCATTGTTTAGTAATAACCAAAAAAATCTTCCTTTCCTTTCTAGATAACTTTTGTTTATTTTTAATTTTCCTTCAATAAGCAAACAAAAAGTGACAATGGGACCATCAGTAAATGATGTAAATTATCCCAAGTTTTTGTGCTTTTCTTTACCTTTTTTAAACAAATATTTTAGGTGTGAATTTTATTCTTCTGGCTCTCCCAGAGAATAAATTTTGAATTTGCTTTAAAATTTTCTAATTAATTTTGGAAATTAAAAGTATACAGATAATGCAGTACAGTACAGTATATGGTATGCATTTCAGCATTTATGCAGCTAGTAAGACCATTTATGTAGCATTGTTTATTTTCAACTCCCTCAGACTGTCATGCGGTAAAGCTAGATCTTCACATCGGATGTTATTTTGATATCAGCAGCATTCTGCCATGCCGTGACGTGGAACTGAAACGTGGTTATTTTAAGGAAAATTGATTTTTGCAGAACTGCCCTATTATGCTCAATTGATATTGAGAGGAGAGTTGCTGTTATAATTGTTGTATTGATTTCTATCATGCCTGAAGTCCATGGTATTTTACCCAAATAGTGGGCCTTTTTTCCTGATGTATAAATTGAGTGCTTAATGCATAATTTTCATTGGTCATTAGAGATTGGTATACAGTAGTGCATATTTCAAGAGAAATGGAGATCTGTTGCACAAGATAATACTGTTTCTTTTGTTGGGAGGGTCTGATGGGGCATGAAAAAGAAAATATTTACAACTAGTGGTATGGACATTAATATCCAGGATATTATCATAATGGGGATAATTATAACAATAGATTTTGAACTATGACCCTATCATGCAAAGTCCATTTTTCTATTTAAAGTATGATGGATACTGGATATAGCAGAGGAGTTTCATTGAAAAGAAAAATAATCTCAGAACATTTATTGAAATTTCATCTTTACTTATTCCACAGTACCAGTTTTGACATTACTTATGTACAGGGGCGTAACCATGATAAAATGTCAGGGGTGGCCAAACCAAACCAGGGATGATGCTATATCGTGTTTTTCGAGCAGTTTTGACATTATTGATTAAACATATTGGGACAACGGTGCATGCATGGTCTTTATAAGCGGGAAGCAGAGAGGAAGGTCCTCCTTAGAAGGTTTTCTCTAGATAGGAAAAATTGGGAAATTATTAACAAAAAAAATGAAGGAAGTTTTGGTAAATTTTAGCAAAATTTGGCAACATTTTCTGATAATTGATGAAAATTTGAGGAAAATTGAAGAAATTTTTTGCCAAATTAAAGGAAATTTAACGGAAAATTTAAAAAGATAGCACAAGAATGAAAGAAATTTCCCCAACATTTAAGGGAAAAAAATATCCCAAACACATTGAAGGAAATTTCAAAATTTGAAGAAAACTGAGCTGAAATTGAAAAAAATTGCTCCAAAATGAAGGAAATTGGTCTTGAAAGTTGTAGAAAATTGAAGAAATTTTACCAAAAAATCAAAGGAAAACTGCTCAAAAGTGAAGAAAATTTTCTAAACATGTAGGAAATTTACAAAAATTAAAGAAAATTGATCACAAATTGAAAAAATGTCCCAAAATTAAAAAAATTGTCCGAAAATTGAAGAAAAGTACACGAGAATTAAGGAAATTGCCCAAAATTAGAAGACATTTCCCAAACATTCAAGGAAACTACCGACAATTGATAAAAAATTATCGTAAATTGAAAAAGAGATATCCCAAACAATGAAGTGTTGAAGGAAATTCCTGGAAATTGAATGAGACTAAAAGAAATTTACAATACATTGAAAGAGATATCATAAATATTAAAGAAAATTTCCCATAAAATGAAGAAAATTTACCGAAATTTGAAGAACGATTAATTATTTCAAAATGAAGGAACTTTTCCAAAAGTTACACGAGAATGAAGGAGTTTCTCAAAGATTAAAAGATATATCACAAACATTGATTTAAATTTCCCAAAAATTGTCCCAAAATGAAAAAAAAATGCCTAATTAAAGGAAATTTCCCAACATGAAATGAATTTTACTAAAATCGAAGAAAATTTATTGAAAATCAAAGGAAATCTGCCCCAAAATAAAGAAAATTGTCCAAATATTGAAGAAAAAACCCAATAATAAAGGATATTGTCCAAAAATTGAAACACATTTCCCAAACATTTAAGGAAATTTATCGTAAATGGAAGAAAAATTAACCAAAATGAAAGAAATATTCTGAAAATTGCTTGAGAATGAAGGAAATTTCCAAAGATTGAAAGAGATTTTCAAAACATTGAATAAATTTTCCCGAAAATTAAAGAAAATTTGCATAAACCGTGACTAAGAATTGTCTCACGGTAAAAATCATTTTAAAAATCTTGGCGGGGCCATGGCTCCTCTGTCCCTCCCCTCTTTGCCCCTCTCTGGCTCAGCCCCTGCTTGTGTATCAGGTTATATGAAACTTAAATTGCTTTCTTTTCTCTACTCATTAACCATTTTATGGCCTTTGCCTTTCCTTCAGTACTTACTGTACTGTATACCATGAAATAAGATTTCATAAATTTAATTTGAAATACTAATACACTCGATCATACTGTATCTGATAGAAAGTACAAACCATTTTATGAACTAGCTTTGGAAAGATTAACAAATAAGAAATTCCTTCCAAATGCAGTCACTTTGGTGATGTATTATCATTTTAATGATTTTTCATAAATTCATAATTAAAACAAAAATTGAATATCAGGTCAGAAATGACTTGTATAGCTTTAAATGCTCTGGAAGAATTTTTATGATTAAAAATTAAAGAATAAAAATATGATAATTCACGAATATGGTTTGAAATGTGGCTCAAATGCACAACATTTTCAATACACCTACTGTAAAGGAAGACATCTCACAAGACATAATTTTCAGCACGACATATGCAGTGTGCACATACAAACCTTGGAAGGAGTCAAATAAGTAAACTACATCTATTACATAAGTTCATAGGTAAGATTTTTTTGGTTTTCATTTTCAGTTCAACTCCCTGTTTCAAGTACATTTTGTTGAGGTTCCTTAGTGATATCAGGAATCTATTTAACAGATTCCTGGTGGTACAGTGAATAGTGGTGGTTGGTAGCAATACATGTGTTGCTGGTAGATTGCGGTATTCCAATAAGGGCAGTGACTGTATGTAGCTAATTAAAAGCAGATTACCTGACCTGTTGAAAGTAGGTGGGGCACATTTAATTGAATTTCAAGGATTACGTGAGAGGTATTAAAGTGTTGGTAGATTGCAGTAGCTTTATGAAGACGTTTTGTGCCATCGTTTGTGGTCATCTGAACTCAAAACTTAAATCGTTTTTTCCAGTAATTTTTTTACTATGGGTCTGTTTTTAGATTCTTCTTTTAAAAGAATGTAATTTGTACACTGATCTATGCAACACTAAAATAACGGATAAAAGTAAAGGAAACTTTTTTTTTGTGGTTATTAGTGTGAAGACCGTTAAAGGAGTAATTACACCAAGAATTTAGGGACATATTTTCCTTGGGTCTTCAGAATTTTGAACATGCTTTTCATGCATGTTGTGATGGTACTAAAAGCTTTTGATAAGACTGTTCAAATAAAATCATACTTATTTCTATTACTTACTGTAAGTGATTTTCAATGACATTGAGTATTAAAATAAACCTGTGTTATTTCATAAAGCCCTTGACTTAAAGAAAGACCGAGGGCCAATTTAAGTTTGAATAAGTTATTTAGCTGATTTGTTGATAGTTGTGAAAGATTTGTTTATGTCCCTAATAGTCCTGAGGCAAATGATGGATCAGTGGTCCCCTATTTGAAAGCGAGTCTTTGAGATTTATGTGAAAAGTAAAAGACTGCTTTCCCTTTTACCACTCTCAAAATAATGTATTGTGGATGTCATTTGATCCATGCTTCCCTCCACCTTCCCTAACACAAATATTTATTATACTATGATGTTTGTAAATGAAACCAAATTAAAGAGGGGATGCAGTACTTCTTGTTGGGTATCGTACAGTGTGGGTAGATGTGTTAAAAATACCGAGCATGCAAATATTTTTATCGATTTCATTTTTATGGATTCCCGTTTTCCTCGACTCAGGTACAAGCATGTTCACATTGGTGGAGAACATGGGCGACTCGTGGCTGTATTGGAATCCAGTATGGCGAGGTATAGTCCATTTGTGAAAGCTTTCCTTTGATGTGAGAGCTTTCTTCTAATGGGAGATTGACAGTTTTCGTTTTCCTACAATTTCATCTTAAATTTTGCATTTGCCTGTTTTTGCTTTTTGTGAGGCTGTGAAAATTGATAGTGAATGATTTTTCGTTTTTAGTTTAATATTTTTTTTTTTACTAAAGATCATTTTGAGTTTGCTTAAGTATGTAAGAAGCTAATCATTAAGAGAGGAGTTAAAACTAGAGTTAAAAGTCAAGGTTATGGCTGAAAACTTACAAGTGCTCTCTGAAAGGTAACAGTGATTTGATTAATTTCCTGGCAGGTATATATTAATGGAAATGCAAACCAGTTGTAAAATCTGAAGGGTGCTCCAAATCAGGGAAGTTTATAATTCTATACGCAATCTGATTATCTGACTTGTGCAGTTTATTGCGAGATTTGAGAATATTCTGAACATATAGTTTGATCTTTTTGCATATTCAGGCTCCACATTATTATACTCCTTATACTCCTCTCTCTATGTAATTTCCTTGTAATGTGTTGTTTATCTGATTTTCCAATATAATTTTCATGAAGGAAATAAAAGATAACCGAAACAAGTCAGTTTAACTCCATTGTCCAACTTAAATTGATGCATGAAATTCACTGTTTTGCCAAAACCAGTAAAATATTATCGACTGAAAGATCAGGATGACGGTGAGAGCCAAATATACTGCGGGTACTGTACCCGAGAGACACATGTAGCTAGAATTATAATGGAAGGCAGGGGGAAAGAAGGGGAGAACCGCTAATTCAATGCCGCTAATAAAAATGGATAAAATCTTAAAGGAGCACTAGACCAAAAATAGGCATGCTCGTTTTTGCGAATTTGACAGAAATATTATCCAGAACAGATAATAAACTTCATCCCTCCATAGCCCACAGAGGACGTGAGGGCAAAGGTCACTTGAATATCCATATTAACCAGAAAATTGCTATACCGTGGCGTGCTATATAAGCATTCAGATTTTTGGGACCCCTAAAAATATGCCGTCACTTTTCGGTCTAGTGCTCCTTTAAGAAACATCAATACCAGTAATTGTAGAATAATCCCTGACTGAAGGTCTGTATGGAAAGGGCGTATTGAGCATTGCCCTCTGGAAGTAAAGGATGCGTAGATAGATGTTCATTTGTTGCCAAAGTACCAGCTGAATTGTAAAATGACCCCCTCTATGCATGCCCTTGTTAGGTGTAACTTTTGAAAACATTTTGCAAGCTCAGCATTTATAATTTGCTTTTCCTTCTTCCCTGTTCTTGCATTGCAGAAGAATGCTAATCTAAAATTATTTTCTGACTCACTTGCTCTGTCAGATTAGCTACCTCTCTGGTACTCATGGCCTTAGTCTAAGGACAAAGACATAAACCCGTTTAAAAGCCATGTGTATTTGATAAAATTGAAACACATTTTACCGCCTAATAAGCACCCGTCTCACCTGTGCCGGAAGCACCCATTCAGCAATTAGTGTATACTCATATGTCATATGTCACAGTACTGTTCAAACTCCATTATCATTGCATTTGTAACAATAAGATATGGTATACCATGGAGGTACCACTTTGGTTCATGAAGCTATGGTCCATGAAGCTATGCTATGGTCCATGAAGCTATGCTATGGTCCACGAAGCTATGCTATGGTCCATGAAGCTCCATACAAATAGAACATTTTAGTGACCAACATGTTTAGTGAACATTTTAGTGACCAACATGTTTAGTGAACATTTTAGTGACCAACATGTTTATTGATGTTTGGATATGTTACCAGTCGATGAAAAGCTTGGGTGGACCTAATAGACCATAGGTGTTTATTACGTCGAATGCGGTAACTAGTGTTTCAATTTTTAAAAGGGTGATTTTCAGCAGATATATATATATATATATATATATATATATATATATATACATATATATATATATATATATATATATATATATATATATATATATATATATATATATATATATATATATATATATATATATATATATATATAATATATATATATATATATATATATATATATATATATACATATATATATATATATATATATATATATATATATATATATATATATATACATACATGTATACAGTATATATATATATACATATATGTATATATATTATATATATATATATATATATATATATATATATATATATATATATATATATATATATATATATATATATATACATATATATATATATATATATATATATATACATATATATATATATATATATATATATATATATATATATATAGTATATACATGTATACATATATATATATATATATACATATATATATATATATTATATATATATATATATATATATATATATATATATATATATATATATATATATATATATATATATATATATATATATATATATATATATATATATATATATCCATGGGCAGCTGTAAGGAATTTAAGCTGGGAAGAACATCTGGCCAATTATACATATAATTTGATACAATAAAATCATTGATGAGCAAATCTTGCACACATGGCGAGCCTATGATTGTCATGGGTGGCTTAAAGAGATTATAGTTGGGGAAGGGGGGAAACACATTTGACCGATGGAAAACAAACAATGATTAGTAAATTTTGGGGGAAATTAGTGCCCCCATTGCTCTATGAGAGGCGGTTATGTATTTACATGTAGTCACTTCATGCCAGGTAAAAAAGACTTCAAAATTGTAGCTCACTGCGCATACCATACTACTGTATGCTTCTATTATGTTCCGTATGTTTCTCTCAAATTTCTAATAATCGTTGACAAATCAATAAGGAACATTTGATATGATGCCTTCAAGATGCAGGTAAAAGCTTTTTGTGAAAGAGATTGTAAGAGGAGCTGGATTGGTTTAACAGTAAGTAAAAAGGCAACACTTAAACTTAAAGTGATGTTTTAATCTCCAAGGCATGCTGTGCAAGTTTGAAATGTCAGATTTAGTAAAGTGCCTGATGTTGGAAATTTGTAAAGTATTTTTGAATTCTCAAACATTTAAGAATTTATCAAATGGGATCTGTGAGATTTGCAAAACTCTTGTAAATGTTCAGGATTAGCAGAACAAGCTTTAAATGACTTGTTGCGCTCAGGCACAAAGTCGCATAGCAATTAATGTGGGGGTCATTTAGTGGGGGAACATTTATGTTAAAAGTTGATTGACAAAATTTGTTTAAATTACTGTATAGGGTTAACACTCAACCAAATTTAAGTTTTGCAAAAAGTTGTGGGAAATTATATGTACCACCCATGGCTACTTGCCTGAGTGCATACCACCACCCATAGCTACTTGCCTGAGTGCATACCACCACCCATGGCTACTTGCCTGAGTGCAACTACCACCCTCAGCTACTTGCCTGAGTGTATACCACCACCCTCGGCTACTTGCCTGTAGTTTCAAGTGCATCCAAGCAGTTTTAAATTAACCTGGGAAATGTTTCTGAGTCAAACATAATAAGTTTGCTTTAATTTGTATGAATTGTACAGACTAGTTTTATACACCACTGATCACCATATTTTACTGTACACTTTATGCTGTGGAAGTCTAAGTACTGTACCATAACTTTCCTGAATCAGATATGCATGAAAATTTGTGCATGCTTGGCATGAATATTTTATTTATTTTATTATTCTTCCTTCACAAAATATCAAATTTAATGGAACGATGACAGCTTCTTGATGAATGGCATTAATGTTGTGGCTGTAGCCTGTTGTTAACCCAATGTGACATTACCTGCATTTCAAGTCCTGTTAAATTTGGAATATTATTTGTGTTGTTGCACAGTTTGCTGAATAGATGTATCTTGAAAATACTGAAAAAATGTGTTACTTTTGTATTATTACATGTATAGAAAAAATTATCCCCGAAAAATTTGTTCAGGTGACATTGTTATTTTGATGTAATGTACATATTGATATCATTGATACCATTCAGTATGGTAGTTATTGAACTTGGTTTCTTTTGGGTATATCAATATATTTCCAAATTTTGTATATTTGGATATTTCAGTATATACTGAATAATATCAGTATATACTGGAATAATATCAGTATATACTGGAATAGTATCAGTATTTATTGATATTTTAATGTATTGATATTTTTATATATTTTCATTTCAATACATTGATTTCTTGAAAATGAAAGAAACAAACTATGTCTCTTTAAATAATAAATGCACCAAAGTAGTAACTCACAAGATCAAATACTTCTGTAAAAAGTCAGATGTTACTGCATTTCCATGGAAACCGTTTCCAAGTGTTGCAAGTTCCCACCTTCATCCAAGCGTTAAACGTCAACAAACCTAACCAAACCACCAAACCTTCTTCATAACTTTCGTTTTAGGTTGGGAGGCAAAATTGGTAACAACCTGCTTGAAACCTCGAACATAGCAGGTAGTATGCATTGGCATAGTATGCAAGTTGAGAATGATGTTATTTCAATCCTTCCCTAATCTTTTTCAAACTAGAAAGGTGGATTGAAACTAGAATTGTATTTTGACAATTTCACATGGGGTTCAGATGTTTTTGAGTTATAAAATGGCAAAACTTATAATGATTTTATATGTATCATGATAAGCAAAGGGAAAGGGAGTGAGTGTGCTAAATATTTGCCAAGGGATTATGTGACAAATTTAGTGAAAATTGAAGAAATTTGTCATTTGATTGTAGTCAGTCGAGAAATAGTGTTGGTATTGTTGGATCTTTTTAGTGCTTTTTTGAGGATGATTAACAAGATCTATCGACCACCGTGCCTTTGCTCCAAGGTTTTTAGGAGAGCATGTATGTTATTTTTTTTTTTTTTTTCTTCACTCAAATTGGAAATGTTAGCTTTTTCTGTTGCAGAAATGATCTAAAATGTTTCCACTGTGAGGAAATGTTAATTTGTGAAAATAGACAGATTGTTTCCTAGGTAAACTCAAGTGAGTTAAAACACAATGTTTTGCTCTTAAATCTGTACCAGCTAGAGAAACGTTGTCTCTTCAGATTCAGTTTGTTTAAGAAGGAGCTATTTTAGAGTGGCAACTTTTAAGTTGTTTATTCAAATTGTCCAAATGGTTATCTGCGCTTTACGAATCGAGGAAAACTGGAAGAAAATGTTGTTTAAAAAGATTGTGTTATGTTATGTTATAGTGAGCCTTCACCTCTCTTTCAATGTACATTTTAAAGTATATACTGATAGATAAATGTGTTGGATTATTTTGTTTTTACTATATAGTTTCTTTCAATGATAATATTTGATTCTTTGTTTTGAACTGAATTTCTAATGATGCATGATGGGATGGATAACTGCATTTTGTATCTTAGCCTAAGTCTTGCTTTCCTCCTAACCCTCAAGCCTGAATTTTAAAATATATTTGTGTGAATCTTGTTATGATTTATTAAGCATACAATATTGAATAGCATATTTGAAGTAGTAATTTTGTATTCATATCTTGTAGAAAGCTGAATCAAGGATAACTCCTTGCCCCCAATTAGCATGCATAAGATATGCGGTCAAGCAATGTTCAACTCAATTTCAGTATGTCTGAAAGTGGACTCAGAAGTGAAAATTGTAAAGAAAATGTTCAAAAAAAAAGTAGTGCAATTGGCAAAATACTTTATCTACTTAAATAAGAAATTGTCAGTGTGTTCCTTCATCCATAGAAATGACCTATGAAGTTCCATCGTTTAATCATCCTGTAAATAAATTCAAAAGTGAACGCTGGTAATGTCACTTCCGGTTTTTATTTTCCCTATTGATCACGAGAAATATTTCTCGCAATCAGTAAGGAAAACTGAAACCGGGAAGTACGGCGGCGCTCACTTCTGAATTTATTTATGGGAAGATACATTTCCTTCAAACATTTTTATCCCACACATGCAATCTTGCATGCATTGTTAATATAAGGATGCAGCAGGGAGTTAACATTTTGCAACTCCCTGGATGCAGCATTTAATAAGCTAATGTATAGTGTATTGTTTGTATGGAAACATTGCCTTTGTACAGTGTATTACTGTCTTTTTTGCATGTGTTTTTTTGATCAAGTCTTGAGTTGCATGACTTATTTAAGTGAAGATGTTTTTGTCATTACGCTTGTGTTCCCATTCATCATTCCATTTTCTCAACGCTTGAAGTGATTTTCAGACAAAATTGTTGAAAGTACAATCTTCGGGCATGTACACTATGATTTCACCTCTGTAAATTAGGTATAATACAGTATGATTTTCGCACCTTGAAATATATGATATTATAGTGTTCCATTTTATTCTTTGTTGATGATAAATTTCTAGAGAATGATAAAAGTCTAATTGTGCAAAATTAAATACAGCAGTTTTTAGTAGATTTTATACCAGGATAGGATATTCAGATTGTGAATTGTAAAGTATACATGTGTTATTTCATTCAGCCTTTTTGCATATTTTCAGCTTTAGATTTAGGTTTGTTTAGGATACAAAAAAATACCTACTCGTCATAATTTGTATAATTTCAAGAAGCTCTTGGCCAAAAAGTATTTTTCACTACGTCAAGGGAATTTTGAAATAAAATAGGTATAATTTCTGAGACGTGTGTCGTTGAAAAATTTAAAGAGAAATCATCATGATTAATCTGAACATTCGTGTGAAAGGTTTTCAGTACCATCATGTCCGTGAAAAGCGTGTCCAAATATTATTGAGACTCAAGAAATAGATGCTCTTACTTTTTGGCCACCAGCTCCTTTAAGGACAAAATGTTATTATTCAACAAATTATAATTTCTTTTTTTGACATAATACTGAACTTAATTACCAGAATTTTCTTGATAGGAATGTGAAATTGGTTAACAACATTATAAGGTCAGATTGTTCTACTTTCGTTGTTTCATTTTACTGATGTGATTTGTCTATTTTGTATCCGCAGATTGTAAATACACATGTCACTTCAAGTGTTTCCAGAATGGGGTCAGGCTAGATTGTTCCGAGTACCACAATACCAGGGAGGAGTATGACAGCTCTCCGGATTTCACTCTTATATCTGTCAAAGTGAGTCAGGGGTTTAGATCTTTATATCATTATTAGTTCAGTGGTTAGGTGTGTCAAGAGCAGAAATTCTTGCTGGACAGGAGTGACTTGTCCCTTCCACTTTTAGGTGGAAGTTTGGAAAATAATTGTTCCATTTAGAAGATGTCAAAGTGAGTCGAGGGTTCTGATCTTTAAAATCATTATTTGGTCAGATGTGTCCAGGGCTGTAATTCCTAGTGGGGAGACATGTTCTTTTCACTTTCAAATGGAAGTTTGAAGAAAATAAGTTACGTTTCTCTGTTTCTCTGCAGAGAAATTACTTAATTATCTTGTTCCATTCAGAAGATGTCAAAGTGAGTCAAGGGTTCTGATTTTGAACATGTATTCAGTGGTCAGGGCCATAACTCCTGGGGGACAGGAGACAAGCATGACCTCCATATCCTCCTACTTTCTGAAACGGTGATTTGTCCCTCAAACTTTAAGGTGGGAGTTAAAAAAGATACTAATTAAATTATTTGAAAAATGTTGTTCCCCCACTTGCAGTAAATTTAGGCCATGTTCGCCTTGCCTATTTTGTGAAGTAGAATTACGGCCCTGTATGAGGAAACAAAAAGACAGAACTGGAGAAAGTACCTTAAATAACATGTTCCGTTCTGGAGATATCAAGTTTTAAAAATATCACAAGTTTGTTGTTAAAAAAATGACTGGTGTAGGAAGTCTTTTTTCCTTATCTTAAGAAAGTATGGAAGAATCTTCTTCACAGTGCCTCTGTGCAGTGAGAGGTTTGATATTGAGGAGGGAGGGGGAGGGCACAAACCTTTTGGCATGGGGTCAAGAGGTCCACCTTATAGCCTCTTGGGGTTTAGTGGTGAGGGGGTTTCAACCTTGCATTTTTTAAGTTTTAAATGCTTAAAAAAGACCCTGATTGTGTGCAAATACACTGATTTTTTAAGTACCAAATTTGCACCTCAATCAATATATGGTATGATCTAATATAGCAGCATATAATTTTACATTGATACAGACTACCTCCTCCTCCCCCCCCCCCACCCCAATAAAAAAGGTCAATAATAGCCATTTTGGACAAAATGATTTTGTAAAATTTCGGACATTATTTGCCGACACCAATGATTCTGTCCTCTTTCATGACAATGACCTCTTAATATGAAATTATTTGGTTGATTTCAGAAACATGAAATTTTGTCAAAAGTTAATCTAATTATTCATTAGAAAAATTCTTCTGATAGTAAAAGTTGCCGTATTGTTTGTATTCTGTTGTAAACTGTCATTTTCACAAAATGTCAGTGATGTTCATATTTCAAAGGTCATGGCAGATATTAAATTCTTAGACGATAGGGTTTTTAATTCTTTTTTGTATAAATCCTGCGCAAATCTTTTGATCTATTTTTAACTTCAGTCTTAATGAAGGTCCTTGGGAGTTAATACATTTGGGGCAAAGTGGTCAGATATATTCATGGTCAGAAAACTTTAATTTAGCCCTCTAAATGAAGAGATCATTTCCTTTCATCTCTGATAAATGGAAAGAAGGATATTAAATACATCTGATTAGGACTGCAAGCTTTCCTTGAGGATTTTCCTTCATAAGTTTTGAATACTGTATTTAATAAGCTATCACTGTTCCTGGACTGTCTGTAGATTTAAAAAAAAATTCTACATACTGTATTCCTAAACAGTAAACACACAGTGATCTCTCTGAGTGTGCTGTTAGCCTTTTTTGTTTGAACCTTCTCCCATCCCCTCCCCCCACTTGTAAAATGCCTTTAGTTTTTAATGCTGGTGGACAGATGCTGATTGCATGCATATAGTTTTGTGTACAGATTATAGCAATATTTTAATTTAGGCCAAATATTTAACAATATACATGATTAGTGTTTATGTTCACTTTTGCAGGGATGAGGAGTGGGGGAGAGGTGTGGTGGTGGTGTAAGGGGTGGAATTTCTTACAAACAGTAATATTTAGTATGATTTTGTATTATTTTTTAAAAGAGAAGATAATTTTTGTAGCTATTGCCGTATATTCCTTTTTGAAATACAAACATTGTGGGTCTTGTTTTTAAACTGTTGCTTTTGAGCTGTACAAATTCTGAGGTTTTTCCTGTGGAATGTGTTCATCTTGCTCGGATAAAATGATAGAGCAAAAGAGAAAATGGTTCTTCAAAATCTCTCTCATTGATGCTGAGTCATCATTATCGTGCTGTATCCAGACTGCACTGAGTCACCAGAAATTAGATTTGTAGATATGGAACGCACTCCCTTTATCTTCACTTTCATCAGAGACCTACCAAATCTCAACAAGTAGAAATAATTTTAAAGTATAAATGGAACTAAATACTGGCCTGTTTTAATCGTGGTTAGAATCTTGAAGTTAGTTCTATTGCAAGGATTGTCCAGATAATGGAACAAAAAAAACAAAAAAAAAGTTAAACGTTTAAAAGAATTACACAGATGATCTAGTATGTAAAAACAGAGTTATGTGGCCTCAATACCTATGGGGGACGTTGTGGGTAATATGCATTTTTAACACAAAAAAGTAGTTGAAATCTTAAAACAGAGAAATTGTTAAAAAGGTTGAAATCATATATGATATTCATCATTGACTGACAGCCTGTGTATAAATACTTGTCAAACTGTTTTACTAGTATTGAAATATTAATTTTTAGAAGTTTTACAATAAATAAATTATGACATAGTAGACCTATTTATACACTTAACAGATTCCTTTGTTTTTACATGCCAAATGTTGGAATAAAATCTATAAGATACGAATAATATTAAGAGGTATAATTTAAAGGGCAGGTATCATGTTAACGTGAAGATGAAATACAAAACAATCCAACTCTTCTGATTGGTCGAAACATTTACACAATCACCGACAAGCCGATCAATTACTGTGACATCACTAGTATGTAACGTATTTGTTGTTGACGGATCATGTTATATTCTTGAGACCAGATTTCCCCTTTAATTCATCAGTCTGAGAGATACTGTAGGAAAATATACCATATGTAGAGAATACACCATAAAAAAGGGATAAAATATTTTGCATGAAGCAAAATTTCATATTTTGTACTATTACCAAAAACACTTCAGTATGTCCTTAATTGTCACATTTCTGCAAGAAATTAAAGGAATATTCCCATGGATTTTCGTTTTTTCATATACAATAGAAAAAAATGTTAGAAACAAAAGTGGTGAAAAAACTATGTTAATATCTTATACTGTTTAGAAGTTATGAAATTTTAAAGTATTTTTGAATTTGGATAAAAGTGACCGATTGGCAACATCTGTGATGTCATAGAGACAATTTCAACAAAACATCTTTTGTGTTTCCTTAAAAGTGATATGGATTTTTTTCTCATTGTAAATGTGATGTACACCAACAAAAAAACAAAATGTTTTCTGTAAATTATATATTCTACCCTATCTCTATAATGAACCAAAAATGCTGTTCAATAATGTAAAAAAAGTGATTAAATCGATAAAAATACATAAGAACTGTGCTGGAATTGCCTTGATGACATCACAGAGCTGAAGGACATACAGTATACTGTAAGAGGTGTTTTTAAGAACATTTTCTACTCTTTAAATGTTATAACTTTTAAATGGAATAAGATATTAACATAGTTTTTTTACCACTTTGTTTCTAAAATTGTTCTCTATCATATATAAAAAATGAAAATCCATGGGAATATTCCTCTAAAAATATCATGGTTTCTCTGAAGAACGCTTGAATACTGCAGAGACTTGCATGTGTGTGGCAACAATAAAGTTTAGTACAGCATGCATGTATACCATGGAGATTTCTTTGTCTAGTAATGATAAGCTTGTTGTTCTTTGAAGTTTCTTATCATTTTCAGCAAATGGCTTTTTCACCAAACTGATGAGTTTTGCCAACTCAAGTGTCTTCATGTGCATTGTGAAAAGTACACAAAAACCATTTGCTGGTGTTTGGGATTAACCCTCAAATATTTGGATTTAACTGCTGTTTTATTTATCTGTTTAAATACTAGTGCTGTCATGACATATTGATTATCGCGATATTGCTATATTTTTTCCCCACGACATGAAATATGCCTCTCGTGACATAACACGCGATACCAAAAACTAATACTCAACTAAGAAATTTTCGCTCAACTAGGCTAGGCTACTTCGTACTTTACAATTCTAACGTTATTAAATCTAAAAGTCAAGTTTAGGCCAATAAAAACGTGCACAATAATTGTGAAACATAAAACTTATTAAAATTCCTGCTCCATCACCGCACACTGGCACGCGCTGATGAAAGTTGGCAAAATGAATGGAAAATTGGTCCAGAATGTGCCACTCAGGCTCTCACTTCTATGATTCATGGTCACATTGGCTGAATTACCAAACACGTGTGATGAACGTAATAGTCACACGATCATGTCATCTGCTAGATCTACAAATCATTTTTTCTTGTGTTCATCAAATTGTGAGTAAATTGTAACTCCTGATCATATAATATTAGTGATATTAACAATTTGTGTCCTTCAGTCAGTTTTCTTGAAAAGTATCGCAATATACGATATATTGCGATATTTTTCTTCACGATAATCGATATGTAATAGAGGCATGTGGTAACAGCACTTTTAAATACTGTAGTGTCCACCACTTAGGTATAAGTTGAAGATTGAATATTTATAACTTTTATGAAGGGTTCAGTCATAGGCAGTCATTTCCCCAGTAAATTTGTTGATGGTGACCAATATGCAAATCCCCCTCCACCAAACCAGCATCTTATGTACATCACTGTGGAACGAAAGCCATAAATGCTGTTTGTTTGACAGTCCGGTTCGTGCCCTGATTGGGAGAACAGTTTTGTTCTCCCAGTTTTGTTCTCCCAATCGGGGGATCCTTTACAGAAGTATCCCACAATGCATCTATCCAAATTCAAAGTTTGTATAGGAATAACATAAGAATCAGACACATTTTGAGCACGGGGAACTCAACCACTGTGTGAAGGGTTCAAATTTTCTTCACAACTTTGAAATAGTGGCATATAAATTATCTGTTCACTGTGTGCTTATAAAATTCTCCGTGAGGTTTTTGAGAAATTTGAAGAAAAGGGATGAGTTCTTATTATGTGTTACCATTAGGCAGTCTCGCTCTAACAAGGTTTTCTGAAATTATGAGAAATAACTTGGGGATTTGTGAAAATTATTTAGCAATAACTGTGTGATAGTAACGAAGTTGTTTTACATTTGTGAAATTGAACATGAACAAAGCAAACTTTGTTACAAACCTTCAATGAAACGACTTATAAGCGTCTATGACTAAAACTTCACAATAAAAATGGCGGCTCACTGTAAGCTCAGTGAGCACGCTTGGGTCTCCCGATCAGGGTCTTAACTTAATTCAACAAGAAAATAAAAGAGATCAACATTCAAGATTGCAGCCTTTGCCATTTTGATTTTCATAAAGCAACTTACTTTTCAGAACTTAATTTGTTGCAAAAGGGTGGGGGAGGGGGTGCAGACTGTCCCCAACAAGAAAATAAAAGAAAAAAACTGACTTAAATATCAACATTCAAGATTGCAGCTTTGCCATTTTGATTTTAAAAGCATAAATGAAATGTGGATTTTACTTTTCATGAACTGTTAATTGTTGCATTGTATTTTGGGACCTGGAAAGCAATAAATGTTGTCTTATTGTCTAAAAAGCCTTAAAAAAAAAAACCAGAATAAAAGTCAAGGAGGTCAATATCAAAGGTCATGGTGTTTGCATTATTAATTTTGATAAACCAACTTTTCTTCTTTTTAGTTATTTTTACTCTCTGTTCTCTCTCTCTCATAATTTGCATAGACATTTTAGTTTAAGTTTAGAAAGTACTTTCGCATGTAAAATATGTACCAGAATTGAACAAAAACATTTGCCAGTAATAGCATGCCATTAATTGCCCATTTGCCAATAATAGCATGCCATTAATTGCCCATTTGCCAATAATAGCATGCCATTAATTGTCCATTTGCCAACAATAGCATGCCATAATTGCCCATTTGCCAATGATAGCATGCCATTAATTGCCCATTTGCCAACAATAGCATGCCATTAATTGCTACAATACTGCTCCTCACACATGAAATATATATGTATACCCTTGTAAATGTATGAAAATGTGGAAAAATATTCAAAGCAGTGAGAAATTTCTAAACATGATACAGTAACAATCAGAATAAATGAATACGTTTATGAAATTAACGTTCTCCTAGCAGTCTGGATAACCTGATTTGGTATCGCACCACGTTTGTCTCTGTATTGCCGTTACCACAGGAACCAAACAATATTTACACTGACTTTGAATTTGGAAACCGGTGTTGTTGGAATTGGGAATCCAGATGTTAGCAAAATGAAAAGCAACATTGAATTAAAACAGAAAGACTTCCTGTTGAAGGTGTGTGCGTTGTTGTATGACAGTTCCATGTGGTGTAATGCTGTGTTATGGTGATAGGTAGATTAGATTAATAATGATTCTGTTAGATAAATATGGATAAGGAAACCTTAACATTTGACTTATGGAGAAATATCAATTAGTCGTGGTACGATGAGTTGCTTGAGATTTTTAATTTGGTAGAAATTTACAACAGTTTTTTATATTTGAAAGGGTATATTAAATGGGTATGATTGGGGGTGGGTCTGGGAGAGGGAGAAAAAGGTGTTTTTGCAGCTTTTCAAAGCTCTTGAAAACAAAAGAAATTGAAAAGAGAAGAATTAACGCAAATATCAAAATTTTTTTTTTTTATATACCATATTTAAACCTTTGTTGAACTGAAATTGAGTGAAACAAAAGGTCCCTTTTCCATTCCTTGTCCGACAAGGGTGTAATGATTGATAGTATTTAGAGGTCTGTTTCTTTTTGAATGATTGACTTGATGTTGAAGATGAAGTTCATTTCCTTTTAGAATGACCCATTTATTTTGAGGTGACACTATTACATATTCGCAGCTTCATTCATTCCCAACCATGATCATTTCGTCATCTCTGTTTTTTAATGGATGCCAAACCAATTCTCGCCTTGTATCACTAACTTATTAATAATGCAATAGCAGGTCTGAAATCCTTAGTAGGGAAGATATCATTTTATTTTCTTCTTTTATGTTACACGTACGCCCACTGGTTTATACATGTGTTTCAATTGTATACAATGTTTGTCTGTTTTGGTGATATGAAGAACACCAGAGATCTAATCTAAATGGAGTTGAGATTCAATTAAAATTGAATTGGAAATAAGTTGAAATTGAATTGGAAATTAATTGAATTAAAATGAATTGAAATTGAATTGAAATGATAATGAATTGAAGTTTAATGGAAATATATTTGATGTTGAATTGTCTAAGTAGTATTGACTGTGGCTTCTAATGATTAATTAAGATGGTTTCTTGTTGATTTTTCAGGATGTTGCCTTCACCACATGTCTTTCAAGAGATGAGCTGGTCAAGAGAACGGCCGAGTATAATGCAGAGATAGGTCGCAAGGTCATGAAAGTGGTAGGTGGAGATTTTTCATATCTTACTTCTAAATGTTGGTCAGAATTTGTGAACAAGTAAAACACATTTGGAAAGAAGGAAAAATTTTCCAAGCAATAAGTATTTTGAAAGAAAAATATTTTTGATAATCAAGCATTTTGAAAATAGTGAAAATGTAGCTTTCGAAGGTTGAAGGGTTTAATAGCAAAAGTTTGAAAAGTTATGATAGTATCCCCAGTAAAAAAAGTTAAAGCTTTTAATTAATATTCATGACACTTCATGTAAATTTATCATGTAAAAATTATCATCATGTGATGTTGAGTAAAACATGTTATACTACATTAAAAAGGATCAGTTCAGAGGTCAAGCAAGTCATCTTATATGAAAGAAGACTTTAAAAGAAACAAAATAGTGCAGAAAGCATTTGAAAATCTTATTCTTTCTGTTAAGGAGATATTTAAGTTTAAAGCTCTGTCTTATCTTTGTAGAATGACTTGTGTAGTAAGTCTACTATGGAAGGTTGGTGCCATTATCCTCGCATTCTTAACAATTGTTAATGTATTTAAAAAAAAGTGTATCTTATTTTTTCACTATTTACATTATTTTTCTCAAACCTCTTTAAGTGGTATATTATAAATACTCTTCATAGATTCAGTTTTTCTACTTTTTTACCATATCCCATGGTTTTAAAACCACAAAAATGGCAGGACAAAATATGATAGAATACATAAAACCTTGAGGAATCTGAGGCTATGACATTACAACTACTGAAGTTTGATTTTAGTCGTTTCTACACAAATGATACCAAACTTTAAAGTTTAAAGTTTGGTATCATTTGTGTAGAAATGACAGAAATCAGACTAGTTGTGATGTCATAGCCTCAAATTTCTCAAAAGTATTCTATCATATTTTGTCCTGCAATTTAGGGGCTTAAAAACCATGGGATATGTCAAAAAAGTAGTAAAACTAATCTAGGAAGGGTATTTATTTATGATATACCATCTAAAAAAGTTTAAGGAAAAATATTTGAAATAATGAAAAAATGAAATAAACTTTCTTTACAATAAAATTAACAATTGTTAAATATGTGAAGATGAAGATGCCAACTTTCCATAGTAGACTTATTACTACACCAGTCATTTCTACACAGATAAGACAAGAGCTTTAAACTTGATATCTTCTTAACTGAATAACATTTTTTGAATGCTTAAAGCTTTCTTCACTTTTTATTTCTTTTGAAGTCCTCGTTCATATAAGATGGACATGCTTGACCACTGAACTAATTCCTTAATACCCTCTATGGCACTATCTAACTTAGATCAGATTTTGACTCACCGCTAAACAACATGAACCCTGGATTTGTATTATACACTTTAAATAACCAGGATTGTCTTGAATGTACAGTAGTTGTCTAAACTCTAATTCGTATAATTCACCTGTTCCAACTTATTCTTCATCAATGTCTTTATATGTTCATGTACTCTTCACGCCCGGGAGCCAGACGAAAAGACAACATTCTTTTAAAATCATTCTTCATTGCTTTCTTAAAGTCATGTTTTTTTTCCCCTGTTCTGCTTCACCCCTAGGAGCCAGATGAAGGGACAACGTTCTTTGGACCTGTCTCAATTCAGATGAACCTCAGCAGACCAGTCAGCATCAAGACCGGCTGCCCTGTACCCACCTTCTGCAACTCCTTGAAGCGCTACGACTACAGTGTGGCCACCACCAAGAGGAGAACATCTTTCTTTCTTCCAAAGTCAACAGTAGAGGTAAGAGTTGATCATTAGATGAACAAGTTTAGGGACAGGGACGTAGGTAGAGTTACCTCTCAGGAGGGAAGGGGGGGGGGGCACTAAAGAAAGGTCTTAGAATATGATCTTGTTTTTGCATATTTCTTTCTTCCAGAGTCGGTAGTAGAGGTGAGAGTTTAAGTTTAACCCCTCCAAAAATGGATGAATAAGTATGATGACCAGGTGTGTAGGTTAGGCGTCACCTATCGGCGAGGGGGAGGGGGTGTGGAAGGGCAAGAAACCAATAGTTTCCCAGTTACAATTGGAAAAACTGCACTGGTTATTTCAGGTTTTAATCAAAGTTGTTGCTAATCTGGAAATCTGCTCTATTTGTGGGAATTGTTCTTCAATTTTTGGGAACAGTTGCAAAATGTTACCAATATTTCCTATAATTTTACCAAAGTTTTTTCAATTTTACAAAGGTTTTCAATTTTAGGTTATATTTTCCCTATTTTAGCTTAATATTTTCCCTATTTTAGATTATTTTTTTCCCTATTTTAGGTTAATATTTTCCCTATTTTACACGTATCTACCAATCTAAAAGAAAACAATTACATAAAAGTTGAGTTGAGAAATTTCAGCACTCTTTGCCTCCCGTGGAAACATCCCAAGCTTATGTCACTGCCACACTAGTGCTTCTACAAAAAAATATGCAATCATTTTTTACTTGTCTAGGAAATCCTATTCTCAAATTAATTCTTATTGTGGAACTTCCATATTTCTTAATAAATTGTGATGATTGTACCTTTGGGCACACCTCGGAAGTTTAACTAATGTATTACAGGAAGTTGTCTGAGATATTTATAGAATGGAAATGATTCTACATTTCCTTTCACAACTTGAATGTGTTAATCTTCTTTCTAGTTGCAATATAAGTTGTAGAATCATGGTGATAGTGTATTTGTTGTTGAGGTCATAAAATCTGTCCTTGTTTTGTTTAGGCACAAATACAAACATCAAATTTATGATTCCAATGTCTTGTAAGTTGTATTGTCATGTTGTTGTAGTATTGTGATGTGAATATTATTTCATTTGAGAATATAATATTAAAAGCCATACTCGACAATCTTTCCATAATAATTGTGTCAAATTTTCCAAATATCTAAAAAAATTTATGCTAAAATTTTAGAAATCATCATTTGTGGGTGAAGAGGAAATAAATGCTTTCTTGTATTCCATGCAAATCTTCTTCTAAATTGTATTTCAGGAGGAAAGTTAAGAAGGTTTACTTTCCTTCCATACCCTTATTCTGAAAATTTTCGTTTATCACCTGTATGGATTAATTTTTCTTGTTCTTGCACAGCCAGGAAGAGTTACATTTCTGAAAGAGATAGGTTGATAGGAAATGTGAATTTTTATAAATTCGGAATAATTTGTCACTTTAAGAATAGTTTGTACAATTGGCTTGGTACTACACAAATGATTATTTCACAAAATGTAAAGATGGATAATTAGGAAAAAAAGGTGTAATTCAAGTTAAGATGTGTACGCTTTTATGCTGCCTTACAAAGTTAAATTTGGCAACACATCTTTTTGGAAATTGATGAAGGATATTCAGATTTTTTAGGGTCTTTGTTTGTCTTTACTTTTATTGTTTTTTTATATCATACATTAAAGGGAAAGAATACATCAATCATCACAAAAATGTCAGTATAAAACAAAAAAGGTACAATGGAGGAGCATATTGTGCATCTTAATGTGTATTTTATTGGGGATAGTACAAAATGAATAATGAAATAAATACATGACTTGACAATAAGATTTGTATTTTGATTCTTATATTTTCAGCACTTGCATATATCCAGCGAGACCCAAGCCTCAGAAGTGATTGAGTGTCTTCTAGAAAGATATAAGTTGATTGACAATCCTAGGAAATTTGCTCTTTTTGAAAGAACGGAGCAAGACGGGAAGGTGAGTGAGTGGCAGGAATCGATAGCAGGGCCGTAATTTCCCTAATGTCCCAACTTTCTCATAGAATTTAAAGAAATCAATACAATTTGGGGGAAATTTGGCTCTTGTCCTCCCCCCCCCCTCCCCCTTGACTTTTTGGTCAAGAAGCCATGGTTCCTCCACTTTCGGATGAGAGTTATGGCCCTGATCGAAGGAATTGTATCTACTGATGTATGGCCTGAGAGCGACTGCATAATTAATTACCTCATAGTTTAAGTACTTGGAAGGAATTGAGACTCAATAATGTCATTTGCAAATTCTTAGTCTTGGTTGGTCTTTCATATAAGATGAACTTGCTTGACCCCTAAACTAATCCTTTAAGTATGGGATATTAATATGCTAATGAAAATAGTCGCACCTCTCTGTTTTGTAAGTAAATCCATTTTTAAATTCCTACAGTACGTTTAAAACAAGCTTTTGAAGAAAGTCACAAAAGGAAAGTTGCCTCCTAAAAGTTGGGGGCAAATTCATAAAATCACACTAAAATACAAAGACTTACCACTCAAAAGATATAAATATGGAAAATAGTGAGTGAAAAATGTACCCATTGCACCTCAAATTGTACTTATAGGGAAAATGTACCCATTGCACCTCAAATTGTACCTATGGGGATAATTTACCCATTGCCCCTCAAATCTACCTATGGGGAAAATGTACTTATTGCACCTTAAATCTACCTATGGGAAAAATGTACCCATTGCACCTCAAATCGTACCTATGGGGAAAATGTACCCATTGCACCTCAAATCGTACCTATGGGGAAAATGTACCATTGCACCTCAAATTGTACCTATGGGGAAAATGTACCCATTGCACCTCAAATCGTACCTATGGGGAAAATGTACCATTGCACCTCAAATTGTACCTATGGGGAAAATGTACCCATTGCACCTCAAATCGTACTTATAGGGAAAATGTACCTAGTGCACCTCAAATTGTACTTATGGGGAAAATGTACCATTGCACTTCAAATTGTACTTATGGGGAAAATGTACCATTGCACCTCAAATTGTACCTATGGGGAAAATGTACCCATTGCACCTCAAATCGTACTTATGGGGATGGTGCTGCCTAAGAATTGTACATATCATTGTATCTGTTCTTTTTCAACATTTTCAGGGTATTGTGGAAAATTGAAAACGGTCCAAAATTCCTCATACAGTCAGATATTTGTAACAAAATACTTAACAAGCCTCCTAAAATCAGTTGTAAAGACAATTTGGCAAAGACACTCAGTTTTATATTATCAAAAGAAATCTGAAGCATCCCTCGTTCAGTTATCTGAGCTCATTCTCATCAAACTCGGTGGAATTTGCACATTTGCTTATATAGAATCTGGTAAACTCCTGCTGTGCTTATGAAGACGCTGGCCGATTAGGTATACTTGATGATTAGTGATCAATATGAGGGATAAAATATCCTCTCAATGTCACTTTCGAATCTCGTAAACTGCTGTTAATATATCACTTCATTCAGAAGGCTGAGCCACATATTATTTAGAAGGCTGAGCCACATTTCATTTCAGTCTGTCTACTTCAGGTAGACTTACGCAAAACGTAATTGTGTAACATCAAGCTGAAGTGTACTCGCATTGAATTTTTGATTTGAAATTGATGTTCGAGGCAGGTGAGAGCCAACTGAATCTCAAGCCATTTGACATTTGGAAAGGTTGCAAGAACGTTAGAATTTGCGTGAGGCCACCAAAAGAGATACAAATTTGAAAACATGTATTTTTTTATTGCATACATATTGGTAATTTGGTTGTTTGTCTGCAGTAAATTGAGTTTTCCCACTAGGCAGAAAATTAACATGATAAGAAGGTAGATAATTTTCAGTTTGTTGTCGCCCATAGGGGAGCTAGGATGAACTAATGTGACATTGAAGCAGTTGATAATGAAATAGGTATTTCTGCGTAGATGTGGATAAATTAATACAAGTGCCTGTGTCAAGACAACAACAATTGATCAAGACAGAAAAAGTTGGTCAAGACAGCAACAATTGGTCAAGACAGCTAAAGTTGGTCAAGACAGCAAAAGTTGGTCAAGACAGCAACAATTGGTCAAGACAGCAAAAGTTGGTCAAGACAGCAACAATTGGTCAAGACAGCAAAAGTTGGTCAAGACAGCAAAAGTTGGTCAAGACAGCAAAAGTTGGTCAAGACAGCAAAAGTTGGTCAAGACAGCAAAAGTTGGTCAAGACAGCAAAAGTTGGTCAAGACAGCAAAAGCTGGTCAAGACAGCAACAATTGGTCAAGACAGCAAAAGTTGGTCAAGACAGCAACAATTGGTCAAGACAGCTAAAGTTGGTCAAGACTGCTAAAGTTGGTCAAGACAGCAAAAGTTGGTCAAGACAGCAACAATTGGTCAAGACAGCAAAAGTTGGTCAAGACAGCAACAATTGGTCAAGACAGCAAAAGTTGGTCAAGACAGCAAAAGTTGGTCAAGACAGCAAAAGTTGGTCAAGACAGCAACAATTGGTCAAGACAGCAAAAGTTGGTCAAGACAGCAAAGTTGGTCAAGACAGCAAAGTTGGTCAAGACAGCAAAGTTGGTCAAGACAGCAAAGTTGGTCAAGACAGCATAGTTGGTCAAGACAGCAAAAGTTGGTCAAGATAGCAACAATTGGTCGAAACAGCAAAAGTTGGTCAAGACAGCAACAATTGGTCAAAACAGCAAAAGTTAAGACAGCAACAATTGGTCAAGACAGCAAAAGTTGGTCAAGACAGCAACAATTGGTCAAGACAGCAATAATTGGTCAAGACAGCAAAAGTTGGTCAAGACAGCAAAAGTTGGTCAAGAAAGCAACAATTGGTCAAGACAGCAACAATTGGTGGAAACAGCAAAAGTTGGTCAAGACAGCAACAATTGATCAAGACAGCAAAAGTTGGTCAAGACAGCAACAAGAGGTCAAGACAGCAAAAGTTGGTCAAGACAGCAACAATTGGTCAAGACAGCAAAAGTTGGTCAAGACAGCAACAATTGGTCAAGACAGCAAAAGTTGGTCAAGACAGCAACAAGTGGTCAAGACAGCAAAAGTTGGTCAAGACAGCAACAATTGGTCAAGACAGCAAAAGTTGGTCAAGACAGCAACAGTTGGTCAAGACAGCAACAAGAGGTCAAGACAGCAAAAGTTGGTCAAGACAGCAACAATTGGTCAAGAAAGCAAAAGTTGGTCAAGACAGCAACAATTGGTCAAGACAGCAAAAGTTGGTCAAGACAGCAACAATTGGTCAAGACAGCAAAAGTTGGTCAAGACAGCAACAATTGGTCAAGACAGCAAAAGTTGGTCAAGACAGCAACAATTGGTCAAGAAAGCAACAATTGGTCAAGACAGCAACAATTGGTCAAGACAGCAAAAGTTGGTCAAGACAGCAACAATTGGTCAAGACAGCAACAATTGGTCAAGAAAGCAAAAGTTGGTCAAGACAGCAAAGAAATTGTAGGATAAAGTTGATCATAATTCTGTAAGAGTGTTGGCAAAACTGGACCAAAAGTTGATAAAATATGAAAATTTGATAAAAGTATTTTGTGCTCTATTTTATTTTTTGAAAACTGAGCAAACTTTGTAAACCCGACATCAGATGCAAAGAAATTTTCTTGTTTTGATCACCAGTTTTGTACTTGGGTGAATATTGCTGATGTGTTTATTTTAAAGTTCCTGGTACGATATTCTTGTCATGTGACAAACAATTGACGTAAGCAACATATGGATTAAAAAAATCCTCTCTTTTTTTTCTTCTTCAAATCAGAATGTTATGGTTTTGTAAGATTGAATTAAACACTTGAAATCATTTTCAAAATTATGTTTTGTTCAAGTTTCCAAAAAATGATAATAAGACTAAACACTTTTTAAACATTTGGGTGAAGTGTGTGTCATTTTATTGTTTATATTTGAATTTGCAGAAACTTACAAAAAATCTTTGTCAGTTACTAACTCCCACTGCCTCTTCAGAAATCTGGAGGAAATATCTGTTGTGTTTACGTCAGCGGTTTAGTTATTAAACCTCGCTTGAGCTTTCTTTACAGGAAGCATGCATGTAGTGCCACTGTCAGTGAAGGATTTTTTTGTTGCTACTTTTACATTTAACGCAAACTATTGAAGAAATATTCATGCATTTTTTAATGGGTTTATTATTCTCACTGGAAGTGTTTACGCAATGATGCTCTTTTGCGCATGTTTTGCATTCATTAATGCAGTATGAGGCCTTTTACCTATATTGTGTGGGTGTAATTGTAGTCGTAAACTTATTGTGGAAGGTAATCGTTATTGAACCTATAGCATCTGTCATATCAGGAGGTAGAATATAGGGAGAACAGAGGCATACCAGGTATTATTTTATGACACTTAGCAGCATACTTGATTGTTTGAAAATATGTAGAAAATCATGAAAGTAACAAAATATCAAAATTAGTTTTAAATGTTTTGCAGGCTTCAGGTCCCTGTCTTGTTTTTTCGGAAGGGTGCTCCACCTTTCCCCCTGACTGCCTCCACCCTGCCCCCCGATTGCCTCCACCCTGCCTCCCGAGTGCCTCCACCCTGTCTCCCGAGTGCCTCCACCCTGCCCCCCGATTGTCTCCACCCTGCCCCTGATTGCCTTCACCCTGCCCCATTTTTTCATTAAGCCCGCAACATTTTGTTCACAAAAAAATACTTATTAAAAAACTTTTCTTTCTAATCATACAGGTTCCCAATATAAAAAGATGCAGGGCCACTACATGTTGTATTGATTACTCCTTTATTTGCATTTCACTGCCCTCAAACCTGCCCTCAAAGTGCCCTTGATGCCTTAAAAATGCCCCTTTTGGTCATGTGACACTCTGCCCCTTGCTGGATCAAGCTAGGGGTTCAGATGTATCCATTTAGTGATCTAAACATTTATGAAAATATGCAAATTTGTGGATGTCATCAGTGTAACATGTAAAAACAATGTTAAAAAGACATTCTATATTAATTTATTAATGGCTGAATGTATAGAACAAATTTAACATGATTACATAAAGAGGTTATTCTCGTCTTCTTACATCTCAAAATTTGCATGAATTCATGAACTTGAAACTGAAAAAAAGTTTTTGATACAAAATTTTAAGACACGAATTTAATTTGAAGAGTCTAATGTTGTTTCTAATAAGCAGTGAAACAAAGAACTTTATGGTCCTGAAAAACAAATCAAAATTAGAGGGTTGAGGAGATGCTGGAGGTCCCGGGTTCAAGCCTCGATCAGGTTTAACTGGATTTTTCCACAGCTATGCAGACAGATATGCCGAACATCAAAGCAGAAGCATTTCATCTGCAGCTCCTACTCCTCATTCAGCGGTTGAGAAAAGTGACAATGGTTGAATGGCGCACACTGTCCTTCTGAGGCGGCAGAAGAGTCGCCCCTGCCTGGTTCTCTGAAAACTATTCGAGAAGAGAAGCCTGAAAACGCGGTGTTCATTCACTTTCCCTTTCAAGTACTAAGTTCCATGTGCGCTATAGGCAGCGGGAGAACTAGTCTGTTTGTTGTAGAGCGCATTTGAATAGTTCTTTAAAACTAGAAAATATGCCATATAAATTCCATATGTCATATCATAACAAGTATGTGAAGATAAAATGTATGGTTTTATTAGTACCGATGCTGTAATGTGATTCTCAATAATATTTGCCAAGGTTTTGGTGAATTTTTTATCTAATTATTATATTTTTTCCTTACTCATTTTCTCTTTAGTCTTACTACGGAAACTTGAAGATGAAGACAATCCGCTTCTCAGCTTCTTATTTTGGGGAGCAAACAATGAAACCAAGAGGATGGAATTACGAGAGAACGAAACAGGTGTCGTACAGGTAAGTCAATGTGCATGGAAGTAGTGCTTAGTGATGGAAATACCAAATCAGGAGTTTATTTGCCCATGATTTAAAGGAAAGGTATCATCCCAGCAATAAATTCATAAGTGAACGCAGCTGTGGTGGTAACGGCACATCCAGTTTTCAATTTTCCTTATTGATTGCTAGAAATCTGTTATGTTATTGATTACACATGTAGGTCCCTATGTTCAGTCTGACGGATGTGTGATCAATAACATCGCATATTTCTCGCGATCAATAGGGACAATTGAATACCGGAAGTGACGTTACCAGCACGGCCGCGTTCACTTCTGAATGTATTTACGGGACGATACCTTTCCTTTAAATGGTTCATTGACAGGGGCAGGTATTACATGAAATGTTGCTCCCCATCTCAGAACTAACCTTGGGTTAAGTCACTTAATTGCCAGCCTTTTACACCTTAACCCAATCACCCATATTTCACTTCAAGAACTTTATTACAGCCAAAAGGCCAAAAAAGTGCAAAATGTACACTTATTTATCCAGCCAGAGGTGCAGTTGGTCAGTGGTTAGGGAGTCAAGCTCGTATTTGAAAGGTTCTGGGTTCGATTCCTGCCTTGAGTGCTGCATTGTGTCCTTGAGCAAGGCACTTTACTTGCTTCAGTCCACTTGGCTGTGAAAAATGAGTATCAGCACTGTTGGGGAGTTAACCCGTGATGTACTGGCATCCCCCCCCCATCCAGGGGGAGTCATGTACCGTCATTCGCTTGCGCCATGGAAACCAGGGATAAGCACCGGTCCTATGAGCCTAATGGTTCGGATGGATTTAGCTGTTTTTTTAGCTAGTTAAATAAGATACATTTTGAAAAAATATGTTTTGATTAATCATATTATATGATTTAGTAAGATACAGTAGATGAATTGATAGGAAGCCAATGGATAAGGAGATTTTGCACAATTTTTTTTTCTTTAAGCCTGTGGGTGTAAAACCCTCTTATAATACAATAACAGAAAACAGGGCAGTAAAGAATTAATTCATTTTAGACATACAAAAAGCAAATGAATAAATTGCTCAATATACCTTTAACGTTACTTCTCCCATGGTACCCCACCCTCCCTATCCTCAATCTGCTTGTGTTATATACTTCAGTGTCAACCAAGCAGTGCTGGCACCTGCTTCTCTTTGGTCTGACCCTGACCTTTCTTTTCTCTCTACATCTTTCCATCATATCCCTTTTTTCATTCTTATCTTCATTCCGTTCGATTCTTACTACTTTCTCTTTTCTTCTCTCCTAAATTAAATTTTTGCTGGTATTCCAATGACCTTGGTCGTCCTATTAAACCAAAAAGCCTTGAACTTGTAATATGAGGTAGATATGGAATATTGTAATCCAGGGCATTTGTATCTAATTTATTTTCTTGTAGGGTTTTTGGTTGAAATTTAACTTCCCACTAGTATGAAGTAGCATCAGTTTAATCAGAATGTTTTGTATGAATACATTTGTGTCAGGTGTGTGTATATGGAACCAAGTCTTAAATTCTTGTATATAAATTCAAATTCATATTGTATATGATTTACATAGTTTGTAATAAGTCACATTATGTAACTCTACCTCCTCCATGGCACTCCCCAACCTACTAAAGTACTTACCATCAACCCTATTCTTAGATGGTATGTACACTTTTAAACTACCATAGGAAATATCTCTTCTGTGCTTGCTTATATCTTGAACTCATTCAATACAAATACAACCAATTAATTCTTAAATTTCTTCAATATTTCAACAGCCTATAATCTCAATCTTACATATTTGTGGTACCTCTACTTTAATCTACCTTGAATCAACTGGTCCACATAGCTGTGACCGTCTGACGTTCGCAAATGCACTAAACGTTTACTAATGACCTAATTGCGAGTAATCGTTTTTCATAGTCGAGTCTTGCCATTGAAAATCAATATCATTCAAATTACACACACATTCCGCTGACAAAATTCCAATCGATGACTTTTACAAACTGTGAACCTGATTACCCCAATCCTTTTTAAATGTTAGAATCACAAAAGCGCAGTAATCACCTATGAATGGGGATATTTTGCACTTTGATTTCGCCGAAATCCGAGTAACTTGTGAAATGCACCGCAAATTTGTAACAGTAAACAATGAACTGGTGAAAATAACAATAGGCCATGGCATAACGTAAGGCTTTAATCCTATTCAATCAAGACCTGTTTTATAAGCTGTTAAAGTGACCTCAAAACACACGGTCAAAATGCTTTATTCGTGACAATCATAAGATTTACATGAAAATATTACCAAATTAAATTTTGGAAGAAAGAAAAAATAGTACAAAATAAACGAATAAAAAAAGGTTTTAACAGAGCTGAAATTCAGCGTGCTTCCAGAGGACTGATATGAGCAATACTTCCGGGGCGGTGGCGTAGTTTTTAAATGTTTTACGGTGAGGTATCATAGTATGCAAGATTTTCACAGTGAAAGCCCTAGCTAGTACAGCAAAAACGTTATGCGATGTTGAGATTAAATGACATTGAAGGGAAGTTTTCTGTTCTTTCTAAACTGAATTTACATGTACATTTTTCATAAAAATGATGATTTATAACCGTAGAAATAAAATTTTCATGATTTGGAAAGCAAAATTCCAGCATCTATTTTTGGGCAATGGAGTCAATACTTTTGCCATACTGGTTGTGCGATTTTTTTACTTAGCATCGTAAATTGGAGCAATTTTGGTGTACTTCCAAAAATTATGGTACAAAACGCGTGTAAACGATACACGCTTGCATTTTTTGGCGTGTACACGTTTACTAAAATCCCTAAACGTTCACAGCTCTACTGACCCATTACACTCTGAGCATATACAGAGAAAATTTTATCTAACAAACTAAAACATGTTTCTTACAACACAACTTTCCTTGCTAACTGTCTGTTACAAATGACTAGGACTGGCGAAGTCACGTCAATTACAAACAAACAACCATAAAATTTCTACAATTATGAGAAAAAAACATGGACAACATATTTTGCAGATCATTAATCGCTATCATTGGAAGTGCAGTGGTTAAGGAGTCATGCTCGTATGCAAAAAGTACTGGCTTTGACTCGCATCACAAGCGCTACATTGTGTCCTTGAGCAAGACACTTTACTCTACTTTCTCCAGTTCACTCAGCTGTAAAATGAGTACCAACACTGCTGAGGAGTTAACCTGCATCCCATCCATGGGAGTTATATGCTGTCATCCGCTTGCGCCATGGAAAGCGGGAACAAGTACCGGCCCTATGGGCCTAATGGCGCAGATGGATTTAATGTGTTTTATTATTATGAAACTGAAAAAAACATAGACAATATATTTTCAAAATTAATCAATTTTTTGTTTTTGTTTTTTGTCAGTGGGATGCTTTTTCACTTCCAGAATTGAACAACTTCATGAAGATTCTTAAGAAGGAAGAGGAGGAGTATGTAGCAGCGGTGAAGAAGAAGTACCAGAGGTACGAGAAGGCCCTCAAGAATGCCCTCATCGAAGCCGAGAAGGCCCGGATCAGGGAGATGGAGGAACAAGAGCAGGAAGAGAAGAGGAAGAAGGAGGAAATCGTGACGGATGAAGACGAGGACAGCGGAACGGATGTAGAAGAAGATGACTTGACAGATGTAGAAGAGGATGACGATGGAACAGATGTAGAAGATGACGACGTCAGAACCGGAGAAACAAATGTAGATAAAGCAGGAACATGATGGAAAAGTACTCTTTAGGTAGTATTTGACGTTATATCTTGAGGAAATGTATTGGGCGGTTCTGTTCTCGAGCCTTTTAGGGAAGGTAAAAAGTCATGAAGCTGTCTGATGGGATCCCTGAAGAAAAATAGGCCATGCCCTCTTCAAGTGCACTTGTTTGTGCGATATGAGAGTTCGCTGTTTTTGTATGAAAGTGACCAATAATAGGAGAGAATGCAAGTTGCAAGGTTTCCGTCGTGGTGTCTTGTAATCCAAAGATTTATCATTTTTGCAACGATACTTATTTTGATGTGCAATCTAGCCTGTATGCAGTATTGCCCATAGGTCATATGGATAGGGTTGATGTAGGGGATTACGCGTGGTATTCTTTATGGGGGAGCAGGGGTGATATGAGAATTATTGAAGATGTTTAGATTGTGCAATTTATGTATGGATGCAGAGGTGTTGTATGTTGTTCATGTGTACATGTGTTTTGTGAGTTCATGGGGAGGGTAAGACATTACAGTAAACAGTGATGGGGAGAATGATAGTTTTAGTGTGTGGTTGTGGAGGCGGGGGGGTGTCTAACCAGTCTGTGTATGGTATGGAAACGTTTGATTCAAGAACGTAAAAAAATCAATTTACAGGTTAATGTTTTACAATATGGTGGGAGGAAACACTGACCCTATTTTCTTCATTTCATGTGTGGTCTTTCTTAACTGACTTTTTAAGAAACAATAACAGTTTTCTTCAAATCTGTTTGAAGTTTAAAGAAATCACATCAGCATTTTATTCTTGGAAAACAAATTACCAGGTCAACAAAATTTTAGAAGAGGTCACTTTGGTAGTGGACATTAGAAGTTTGTACTGTGGGAGGGAGTTATGAATTGTTTGTGTGTGATTCTGTGAATGTTTGAGTTTCTAAAACTGACCAATGATATATTTTCAAGGTATACCATTGTTAAGTAATGAAGACATGACTGATTAGGGTTGAAGTTAAGAAGGATTAGGTATAAGATTCAACAAAGATTTTTCCAATCATTTTTGTAGTAAACTTATTTTTTTCCTTTTTCAGATCTAGTAAAATGAAGTAAACTTATTTTTTTCCTATTCCGGACCGAGTAAAATGAAATCAACTTATTTTTTTCCTATTCGCACCGAGTAAAATGAAATATTGGATTAGGTATAAGAGGGAAAGCATAGTGACATATGTCTTACTTTGCAGGAAATAGATTCCACTTTTTGTGCTTGTGGGTTATAAGATGAACAGTTTGACCAATCAAATAAATGATTTTTTTTCTTTCAATATTTCTCAAGATATCATGTCTTTTTTGTTTTATGCACAGATCTACAGAATTAAATTAAAATGGAAGATATTTGTTGTTTTTGTCCTAATGATGGAATTTGATTTGCATGTCTAAGTAGATTAAGAGGGTCCCTCGTCTCTTTTGCACTCACTAATTTGCATATATTCCATCTTTAATGGATTGGGAACACCAAGAATATAAGTTTGTGTGATTTTTATAATATTTGTTGTCAGACTATGTAGTTACCAGACTTTTTCAATGCACTATGACATTGGATTTAAATACAAATGAACATTCATTAATACCTGGAAAGAATTTGATCCCATTAAACCAGGTATTTTGATATTTTCTTTGACTGCAAAATTCAACAAGTTGTGGATTACTTTGTTTTTAACTGGTAAAGTTAATTTTGATAGGAGCTTTGGTTGTTCTTTCTCTTTAAGCCTTTAACGATCCTGCAAATGATGGCATCATGTCCCCATTTTTGCTTAATTTATAACCTACAGTAGGCAAGCTAAATTGAAGATATTATGGGTCCTGTTAGTGCCAATAAGTCATTGCTCTAACGAAATTGAAATAGGAGTACCATAGGTTTACATGTGAGAAAATAGGAAGGATAAGATATTGTGAAGACAAAGATTCTTTTAAGAGAAAATCATGATAGATAAGGTTCATAGGTTGTATGTAAAGTAGGCTTGTTATTTGTAAGATAGGATTAATCAATGCAAAGTTAGCTGTAAGATATATTTAAGGATAACATCAAATCAAGACCACAATTGTTTATACATTACCAACAGATCTGAAATTGAAATATGATTTGAAATTTTTGAGAGAAAGGTTGAAACGTTTTCTAAGTTTAACCTTGTACTGATGGAAATCACAATATTCCACGTTATATATCGATCTAAGGCATACATGATGCTACAATTTAACAACTAAAAATTGTATCTGAGGAGTAATCAGATAGTTAAATTAATTAAGAATAAGCTTAGGGATGATTTAGCTCACTCAATATTCTGTCACTCTTCATTTTTCCCTCTTTGAGATCTGGTATAAATGATATGCTGTGTTATATCTGTATTAGTTTTTCTTGCCATATCTCTCCGTTATAGACCTCTAGGCTAATTGACTGAGACTTGTAGGATACAAATTCATTTCTTGTTGCCAGATTTGATTATTTGGATTTTCAGGAGAATATTTATTAGATAATAAGTTTTTTGGTGGGTTGTAATAGGGATGAAGCATTGGAGATAAATATCAAATGATGGTTGAAATAAAAGTGAAGTGTACCATGAAGCTTTAGAAATATTGTTAGGAAAGTAGAACTTACAATCTTAAGTAGGGCTGAGTAAATATAATTATGTAATCAGTAACCAGGTTATAGCTGTTGAACAGTAAGAGTTATACAAACCAGGGCAGTTGATAGCACAAAATGTTTTAGGTGGGGGGAGGGGGAGAGAAACATGGGCATGGTGGATCTGGGGTGGGGGAGAAAAATAAAAATACCTTCTGTTCCCATGTTATGCATATACCTTACCTGTAGAAATTCACAATCGGCGAAAAATTGGGGGGGACAATTGCTCCCCCCCTCCCTTTCTGGCTAGCTACGGCCCTGATACAAACAAACTATATTTGGGTAGATGCAATTAAAAAAGTTTGGAAAGTTACTGATGTTTTATGAACTGAAGTTTAAACGAGTTCTAGGTCGAAAAGTGAGAATGTTTATTCGCTCTTTAAATCCAGGGAATTTTGAAATAACACTGGTCTAACATTTGATATTTGTGTCGTTGAAAAATGACCAAAGTATTTATAAAAATAATCAATTTGAATATTCGTTTCAAAGGTCTTCTGTACCATCATGTGCATGAAATGTGTGTTTAAACATTCTTGAGACTCAAAGAAAAATATGCAATCAGTTTTCGGCTGGTAGCTCCTTTTATGTTATTTGGAGGGTTAAAGAGAGATGGTACAAAAAGTACATGATTCATTGACAAAAGTTGTGAATATTTGAAAATACATGAAAGGAAAAACCTGTAAAGTTATGTAATGTGGATAGCAGTAGCAAATTCGTTCATTCCTTATCAAAAATTTGTCCATTGTTTTAGTTTCATTCAGGATTTGATTATTCATGTGTTCATGTTAGAAGTTGTTTACATTCCTATTGTCTTTGTAATAACACCATGTCTTTATCTTGTTTTTATTTTTGTCTCCCCACTTTTGTTTATCACCATTAAGTTTAGAAAATATAGGATTTGTTTTCAGGATGTAAATTCAGATTTTATGAAGAAGCAGGTGTATGTAAATTCTTTTCAGTGTGTGAGTACTTAGGTAATTATTTAGTGTTTGAAATAGGTATCATTAAGTAGGACATTTATATTCCTTTTTTTTAAATCCAATCAATATTTGTTATCTTGGCCACAGATGGGGGCATATTTTTTTTGAGGTGTGTTGGGGGGGTATAGTTGTCACAAAATTGATTGCATCTCGCGCACAACAATTGTTTAGTATCAGAGATGTAAGCATTAAGAGGCATGTTAACCTGTGGAGTATATTCAAGCATTTATAAACAATCTGGAATCATGAATTAATGACAGTGTGAAAACAATGAATATTTAACCTCGAAGAGGTTTCAACTATTCTTGTCAGAGAGGTTTTCAATACCTTATTTTCGCTTGCACGAGATGCTTGTCATTAATCTAGGGACTCCAGAATCATGCTAAGGATCCCTTTAATCTAGGTTTTCAAATTGCTTATTGCATATACCATGCCTTAAGATCACCAACTGTCATGCTAAGGATCCCTTTAATCTAGGTTTTCAATTCGTTTATCTCATATACCATACCTTAGATCACCAATTGTCATGCTCTTGTGATATGGTAAAAGACTATCTGCAGAAGATTTTTACCTTTTATAAGTCAAGTGTAACATCAGGACTTAATAAAATGACCAAGCAATAAAAACATGCATTGATTTAATGTTCGGTTCAATTCATCATTGGGTGCTCTATTCAGTTCATTCATTGGGTGCTCTATGCCGTCAGCCCTTGTTCCATATAAAGGTAAAATGCATGAAATTTTGGTCTTTAATGACAGGTTTGTAATGTTAGATTCTGAAGTGTTTGGTCAGGCTTTTTTTGTTTGGAGAAATTTGTAGGCAAGAAAGTAATGTAACTTGGTTTTTGAGATGTAGATTGGGAAGATGAGGTACGTGTAGTTGAGATGTAGATTGGGAAGATGAGGTACGTGTAGTTGAGGTATAGATTGGGAAGATGAGGTACGTGGAGTTGAGATGTAGATTGGGAAGATGAGGTAAGTGTAGTTGGAATGTAGATTGGGAAGATGAGGTACGTGTAGTTGAGATGTAGATTGGGAAGATGAGGTACGTGTAGTTGAGGTATAGATTGGGAAGATGAGGTACGTGGAGTTGAGATGTAGATTGGGAAGATGAGGTACGTGTAGTTGAGATGTAGATTGGGAAGATGAGGTTCGTGTAGTTGGAATGTAGATTGGGAAGATGAGGTACGTGTAGTTGAGATGTAGATTGGGAAGATGAGGTTCGTGTAGTTGGAATGTAGATTGGGAAGATGAGGTACGTGTAGTTGGAATGTAGATTGGGAAGATATGGTACGTGTAGTTGAGGTATAGATTGGGAAGATGAGATATGTGTAGTTGAGGTATAGATTGGGAAGATGAGATATGTGTAGTTGAGATGTAGATTGGGAAGATGAGGTACGTGTAGTTGGAATGTAGATTGGGAAGATGAGGTACGTGTAGTTGAGATGTAGATTGGGAAGATGAGGTACGTGTAGTTGAGATGTAGATAGGGAAGATGAGGTACGTGTAGTTGAGATGTAGATTGGGAAGATGACGTACGTGTAGTTGAGGTATAGATTGGGAAGATGAGGTACGTGTAGTTGGAATGTAGATTGGGAAGATGAGGTACGTGTAGTTGAGATGTAGATTGGGAAGATGAGGTACGTGTAGTTGAGATGTAGATTGGGAAGATGAGGTATATGTAGTTGAGATGTAGATTGGGAAGATGAGGTACGTGTAGTTGAGGTATAGATTGGGAAGATGAGATATGTGTAGTTGAGATGTAGATTGGGAAGATGAGGTACGTGTAGTTGAGATGTAGATTGGGAAGATGAGGTACGTGTAGTTGAGGTATAGATTGGGAAGATGTGGTACGTGTAGTTGGAATGTAGATTGGGAAGATGAGGTACGTGTAGTTGAGATGTAGATTGGGAAGATGAGGTACGTGTAGTTAAAATGTAGATTGGGAAGATAAGGTACCTGTAGATGAGATGTAGATTGGGAAGATGAGGTACGTGTAGTTGAGATGTAGATTGGGAAGATAAGGTACATGTAGTTGAGATGTAGATTGGGAAGATGAGGTACGTGTAGTTGAGATGTAGATTGGGAAGATGAGGTTCGTGTAGTTGAAATGTAGATTGGGAACATGAGGTACATGTAGTTGAGATGTAGATTGGGAAGATGAGGTACGTGTAGTTGAGATGTAGATTGGGAAGATGAGGTAAGTGTAGTTGGAATGTAGATTGGGAAGATGAGGTACGTGTAGTTGAGATGTAGATTGGGAAGATGAGGTAAGTGTAGTTGGAATGTAGATTGGGAAGATGAGGTACGTGTAGTTGAGATGTAGATTGGGAAGATGAGGTACGTGTAGTTGAGGTATAGATTGGGAAGATGAGGTATGTGTAGTTACATTCCTGTGGAACAATGAATGTTAATCAGGGTTTTATGATGTTATGCAATTAGGAATATTACAAAAGTAGAGTTAAAGATGTTTACCCCTAAGACTAACAATCAATTTGTATTTGTCAAGGGAGGGACCATGCAAAAAGCTTTAGAAATAAGAAAAGAGGGAACAGAAGTACATATATATGCCCTGCTCTGTCAAACATCTGGTAGAGTGATAACATATATACAATGAATGTAAAGGGCTACGGACATCTAGCAGATTGAAGATATGTAAAAGAGCATGAAAATCTGAGTGGAATACTTTTTAGAATTTGTGAAAAGCTTATTTAGTTTTCAAGTTATGACCGAAGAACGTTTTAAGATTTGTTAATTTGTGCAGAATTTGTGATATAGTAAGAGGAACACATCTCAAAATCTTTATATAATTCTTTCAATTCTGTTCTTCATATTCAGCTACTTGTGAATTTTATAATGTCTGTTATAGATACATGATGATTCAGGGTATGACCAAGTTCCAAAAGAATTTGCCCAAAGTCAAATGCTATAAATCAAACAAAATTAACAGAGGAATAAAAAACAATGGTTTTACAAAAGGTGACGAAAGATCCTTCCCCCAATTTATGTCACAGATTATTGTGCAATAACAGCTAAAAATGAAAAATGCTGTAATTTGGTCAATTTTTAACTAATTTTGATAGAATTTGATGTTGTTTTAATGGCTTACATCATATTTAAAACAAATTAAGCCCATGAAATATCCATAGCCCTTTACAGAGCCCCTATCTGATGAGTTAGTTGTAAGCCTAAAGTATGTTATGCATAGAAATAAGATTTAAGACTTTGGGAAGTATTTTGTAAGATAAGCTAGGCTATTTCTTGAACTAACCAGTATTCACTAAGATTTATTTTATTCTCTTATTGTATTCCCCAGCATATATTTTTTCAATGTGACATTTTGTCTTTTGTACAGAGGTATAAATAAGAGAGAAAAAATGTATTTTCTTTGCAAACAGAGACAACTTGATTTTAAGTTCTGACTAAGTCATTTAATATTGTTCATTTCCTACCTCAGTTTTGTCTTTTATATGATTGGTATGTCTTTTTATCTTCTAACCAAATGAATGACCAATCGGAATATGGTGTCCACTAAAAAACAACTTGCTTTTCCTTCTTAGGCTGTTGTGATAGCTTAGCTGCAAAAAATGCAATCAAACAAAACAAATATTCATTTGCGGCAGGAAACAAATTTTAAACGATTCTTTCATCAAGATATAGAGATTCCAATTTTTTTTAAATAATTTGCAAACGATTACAGAAATCAAGATTGGAAAGTCTAGGAAAATTGGCATCTTATTCAGTTGAAAGAACAAAAGATTTCACTTACTTTTTCAGAAATCCTTGTTAATTTTACTCCCTTTCCATATAACTGTTACAGTTGATGATTTAAGTCAATTAGAGACAGCTATTAAAACATTGAAATGTAAATTTTGGCAAATTTTTACACTTCTATTGTAACAAAACTGTTTTTAATTTTCATAGCCATTCTCAGAACTATATATATATGTATATATGTATGTATGTATGTATGTATGTATGTATGTATGTATGTATGTATGTATGTATGTATGTATGTATGTATGTATATATATATAAAATATATATATATATATATATATACATACATATATACATACATATATAAATATTATATATGCAAAATGAAACATGTAAGAAAGCTCTCTCAATAGAAAGGTGACACTATATTAAAAAGATAGCACTATATTAATCCGCTGTCAATTAGTTTGCGCATTGGAACACCTATTTGATATTTCACGTGAAAGTTGGCGCTCAATTCTGCCATTTTGGAATATATTAGGCTCTATGAGTGAAAATATGTATCAATATATTGATAAATCAATTCTTTGATATTTGTATTGAAAAAAATCCATTGAAAAACCCATTGTTAGCCTTTTCAAAATTGTACATGTGCTGCTTTAGCCAATTATAATCACCTGCTGCTATGCAAATAAGTATTGCTTTGCATGAATTCTATTGGATAATGAATCAAATTCCAAATCATTTGCATATTCACATTTGCATATTCATGAACAAGTTACACAAACATATACCCATAGTAATTCAGTTCTTGGAATGGGTGCTATATTGTGTAATATTCTAAAAACTATCTTAGACGAAAGAATTAATATTAGTAAAAATAATTTGATTGACGATAAGCTTATATTATTTTTTATTTTTTATTTCTAGGTTTAATTAGGATTTTTATGTAGGTCTTTGTGTAAGTTTTTATATTTGCAATGCAGTCAACACACAAATGTAATAGTAGTTAAGGAGTCATGCTCATATTTGAAAGGAACCGGGTTCGATTCCCATCGCGAGCACTGCATTGTGTCCATTTAACTCTACTTGCTTCTGTCCACTCAGCTGCGAAAAATAAGTACCAGCACTGTTGGGGAGTTAATCTACGATGGACTGGCGTCCCGTCCAGGAGAGTCATGTACTCTCATCCACTTGCGTTATGGAAACCTGGGAAAAGCACTGGCCCTTATGAGCCTATAATGGCTCGGATGGTTTTAGCTTTTTAGCAGTTAACACTTGAATGTAAGAGGTATATAACTTAGGATTTAATTACTATGATAACAAAATAAAAAATGCAGGGATTAGCAAATAAGACTTAGATCGACTCAACTGGACAGTAACTTGTTCAACTTTGTTTTTGTAGTTGCCGATGAAAATCATGTTGCTCTAAGAAAGTTTGCAAAAACATGAAGCTAAATTTATTGCTTGAAAACAGGTTGCTGTATGAGAGACCTATCAAAGAGTGTCAACCAGGATAAGATTTGTTGTTGTCCTGACAACCGAATGCGTGACTAGTTAATCCCTTCAGGTAGAGCGGATGAATCATGAAGTGTGATTTACTTTTTAGGTGCTAAAAACCAAATTATTGTAGTATCAAGGTACTGCTGTAAAGTATGTAAATATAAGTGTAAATTGTTCATAGACTAAGAAATCTGTAAATTAACATATGTATAAAGTTTGAACAGGACTTGCAAAAATTTCTTTCATTTTGTATGATGTAGATCTGTACATTCTGTAGTGTTGCGTTTGATTCGACTGAGAGAAGTAGAGTAGCGTAGATTAGAATTTTGGTTGTCACGTAATTGTCTGAAATTGTAGAGAGAATATAGATTTAGCGGAAAAGTGAAATGAATCATTTTGTTTGGAAATTTTAATTTGGATATCTGCACCATGCTGCACGTCTTTTGTGTAAAATTTTATTTACAATTTGTCTGTTAGATTTAAGTACATGACACTTATGTACAAAATATTGGACAAATTAATCTTTACCGTGTAATTTTTCAAAGGATGCAAATTTGCTTAAGGTCTTTAATGATGGAATATTGAAAGAAAAACGTGTATTTGAACAAGAAGCAATTATAAGACGATGTAAAAGGTATATTTCATGACTGAAATTTGTTATCAGTGAATTTAAAAGTTATCATATCACAATCAGGTAGTAAAGACTTGAACTGTTGTTTACTTGAGAAGGCAACTTCCCAATCATAGATTAATTTCAATCATGGAAAAATAGTTTTTGAAATCCCCGTAGAAGAAACAAATTATGAAAATTTAGCAGGCAAAGCGATTGAAACACAATGGCTAGTAAGTATTAGTGCAGTGAAAACAGTAATTGTCAGTACTAGTGCTGACATTCCAAGCACTTGATAGTGTTTAGAAAATGGCTAGTACTTGATAGCATTAGTGTTAAAATACATCTGATATTTAATGGTATTAGTGTTAAATGCATCTGATATTTGATAGTATTAGTGTTAAATGCATCTTGGTACTTGATTGCATTAGTGTTAAATACATCTGATGTGTGATAATCTTGGTGTATCTAATATTTGATAGCAATACTGAATGATGATGTCAGTGTTTAATACATCCAATATTATAAGTGCTTAATACACCTAGTACATTATCAAATTGAGTTTTGAAACATCTTATATTTGATAATATTGGTGTTATATTCACCATGCTGTGATAATTTTTGTGTTAGATACATCTAATATTTGATAGTATTATTGTTAAATTCATCTATTTGATAGTATTAGTGTTCCATACATCTGGTATTTGATATCATTGGTGTTTAGTACATCTGATTTTTGATATTATTGGTGTTAGATACATATATTTGATAATATTGGTGTTAAATACATACAAATTTGATAGTATTGGTGCTAAAATACATTTCATATTTTATAGCAAAAATACCTCTAATATTTGATAGTATTGGTGTTTAATTTTCATCTGATATTTGCTAGTATTAGATACACCTAACATTTCTTCATATGGTTCTTGCAATGACACACATTTTTAACAAATCAGCCAAGTTGTACATGTTTTATATCATTTGTATGATATATACTGCATAGCATAAACCCACTCAAGTTATATCCTTCAGCAAGTCTGTCGCTATCTGAACTGGTTCATTCCACATGGTCCAGTCACTTCCTACGGTAAAATCCCAAGTATATAGGTACAACTTTGGCAAAATGTGTTTCTTGTAATACAATTTTATTCCGTTATTAACATAACTGAAAATGTTGAGATTTTTTGATGATTTCGTAAATTTGGTTTAAAAAGGAAGGGAAAATACTGTTAAATTTTTCTGTTAAAAATGAAATTTTACTCCAAGAATAAAACAAATTAAAAATAGTAATCTAAAAAATGCTTAGAACTTATTTCATTAACCTCTATATAGCAATTTACTGCTATACTAGGACTTCTCCCTTCTACACCATCCTGAAATTTTCAATCTCCCATGGATTATTTCTTGTGAGGAAAGAAGTAGAGCTTGATTTGTGTTTTGTAGACGTTTGATGATGCACAAAGAGGTGGAAAGAAATTACATTTCTTCAACTTAAAAATCTTTAATGTTTTTGTCTTTTTTTGAATTATTAGTCTGGTGGTTAACTTTACATTCAGTGGCCGGGATTGAGTAGGTTTGGAGGGGCAGACCACATTCCGCTGTGGATGATCAAAAAAGGGACAGACCACATTCTGATGTGGGTGATCAAGGGAGGGCAGACCACATTCCGCTGTTGGTGATCCAAACAGAGGCATTCCGTGTGGGTGATTAAAGGAGGGCAGACCACATTCCGCTGTGGGTGATCCAAAGAGGGGCAGACCACATTCCGCTGTGGGTGATCCAAAGAGGGGCAGACCACAGTCCGCTGTGGGTGATCAAGAGAGGGCAGACCACATTTCGCTGTGGGATCCAAAGAGGGGCAGACCACATTGCCCTGTGGGTGATCCAAAAAGAGGCAGACCACATTCCGCTGTAAGTGATTAAGGGAGGGCAGACCACATTCCGCTGTGGGTGATCCAAAGAGGGGCGGACCACATTTCCGCTGTGGGTGATCCAAAAGAGGCAGACCACATTCCGCTGTGGGTGATTAAGGGGGGCAGACCACATTCTGCTGTGGGTGATCCAAAGAGGGGCAGACCACATTCCGCTGTGGGTTTTTCAAAGAGAGGCAGACCACATTTTGCTGTGGGTACCACATTCTGCTGTGGGTGATCAAGGGAGGGCAGACCACATTCTGCTGTGGGTGATCAAGGGAGTGCAGACCACATTCTGCTGTGGGTGATCAAGGGAGGGGATCCATGATCAAAAGTGTCTCTGGTTCCATAAAATATTGAGAAAAAATCCCTAATAACATAACCCATTTTTCAGCAAGATACCGGCATATGATAGGCACATAAGTACAGACACTGCTTAAAAATTTGATCTGCAATTTTGAAACTACAAATTACATGCATCATTCCACAAGATTAAGATACCGGCATATGATAGACACATTAGTACAAACACTGCTTGAAAACTTGTTCTGCAATTTTGAAAATACAAATTACATGCATTATCCCACAAGATTAAGATATAGGCATATGATAGGCACATAAGTACAGACACTGCTTAAAAACTTGTTCTGCAATTTTGAAAGTACAAATTACATGCATCATTCCACAAGATTAAGATATAGGCATATGATAGACACATTAGTACAAACACTGCTTGAAAACTTGTTCTGCAATTTTGAAAATACAAATTACATGCATTATCACAAGATTAAGATATAGGCATATGATAGGCAATACATTGTTAAAAAGCTTGTTCTGCAATTTTGAAAGTACAAATTACATGCATCATTCCACAAGATTAAGATATAGGCATATGATAGACACATTAGTACAGACACTGCTTGAAAACTTGTTCTGCAATTTTGAAAATACAAATTACATGCATTATCCCACAAGATTAAGATATAGGCATATGATAGGCACATAAGTACAGACACTGCTTAAAAGCTTGTTCTGCAATTTTGAAAGTACAAATTACATGCATCATTCCACAAGATTAAGATATAGGCATATTTTAGTACAACACTAAAACTTGTTCTGCAATTTTGAAAATACAAATTATATGCATCATCTTACAAGATTAAGATATAGGCATATGATAGGCACATTAGTACAAACACTGCTTAAAAGCTTGTTCTGCAATTTTAAAACTACAAATTACATGCATCATTCCACAAAATTAAGATATAGGCATATGTAGGCACATTAGTACAGACACTGCTTAAAAACTTGTTCTGCAATTTTGAAACTACAAATTACATGCATCATTTCACAAGATTAAGATATAGGCATATGATAGGCACATAAGTACAAACACTACTTAAAAACTTGTTCTGCAATTTTGAAACTACAAATTACATGCATCATTCCACAAGATTAAGATATATCTCCTTGGGAGATGCTGCTCCCCTTAATAAAAATTATTTTGTGTTGAGTGGAAAACAATCACATGGTTCATTGAACACCTTGTATGGAGTGTTGAACAGATCACAGTTTTGTGGTTTGAGAAATAAAGAAATAGATAACTTTTATTTCAACTGGTCTTGCTCCGCTTCAGGGCGGGTTGGAGTGTTTCTGGTTTTAAGCAAAGCCATTTCTAATGAAGGGGTGGAATTTAAATGTCTTGCTACTCTTTCACGGCGTAGTACTTTCTCAAATAATACTGTTTCGGATCAACCAGGACAAATTCTCTCTTCAAAATGGGCATAATTTGTAACAGTTTGAAATAAAGTTACTTTATTGGTTAAAGGAGCGCTAGACCGAAAAGTGAGGGCATTCGTTTTTGCAATTTCACAGATATGATTATCCACCACAGATCAATAAACTTCATGCCTCCATAGCCCACAGGCAAAGGTCACTTAAATTTTCAAATTAACCAGAAAATTGCTGCCGTTGCATGCTAGATAAGCATTCCATTTCTCACTTCGGTCTAGTGTTCCTTTAGTAATATGTGGAATTTGGAAATATGTTGGTTATTATGATGGCGCATCCAGTGTGTACAGTCGTACACATGCACTCGGCCTTGCATATGTGCATTCATGATTAATTGTGCTGACAATTGCAGGCAAGGTGGAAAAGGCTTTTTCTTACTGCAACTTTGTGAATCAAAATTATTAAATAATTTTGTTTGACAACATCCTTTTTAAAATATTTTTTAGCAGAAATCAAGTTATTGATGCATTGATGCCACATGCTTGCGAAAGAACTCTGTTCTAACCAGAACACTGATGCTTCAAAATTCATTGTTCCTGCATTAAAAGCACTATGCTCAGAACAGTGTGAAATTCAATCCCTGATAAGTCATAGGAAAGGGGCACTTGACATTACACAACACTCAAAAATTTAAGCTTTGATAAGTGCGGAAATGATGTGGGAATTGAGATTTCACCTACAGGCCACAATTGAAATACATGCATGGGTAAATAGTTTTTCGGCTGGATTGAATAAACCTCAAATTTGGTTGATTTTTGCATCTTTGTTTAAATCTCCCACCTGTGGCAACTTTAGATGGTAATCATATGGGTAACTAGTGTTGAGCTGCAGAGGTCATGAAACTTTACAAAAGGAATTCCTTGCAATTTGTAAGTTTCATGACTAGGGATGAAAACACTGCTTCCTGTTTAAGGATTGCAAAAAATAATTTGCATAATTGGAGAAGATGAACACGTCCTTTCCAGTATGATGCGGTTAGTCCCCCACTCATGTTTTAATTTGAAAAAATCTCAAAACTCGACAACATCAGCTAATCTTTGAGAAATATGTGGCAGAGGAATAAAAAAAACAATATCAGTCGTACATCATATATATATATATATATATATATATATATATATATATATATATATATATATATTTATAATATATATATATATATATTTATATATATATATATATATATATATATATATATATATATATATATATATATTATATATATATATATATATATATATATATATATATATATATATATATATAATATATATATATATATATATATATAATATATATATATATATATATATATAATATATATATAATACATATATATAATATATATATATATATATATGTATTATATATACATCATATATATATATATATATATATATATATATATATATAATATATATATATATATGTATTATATATATATTATATATATATATATATATATATATATTTATATATATATATATATATATATATATAATATATATATATATATATATATATAATATATATATAATACATATATATAATATATATATATATATATATGTATTATATATACATCATATATATATATATATATATATATATAATATATATATATGTATTATATATATATTATATATATATATATATATATATATATATATATATATATATATATATATATATATATATATATATATATATAATATATATATAATACATATATATATATATATATATATATATATATATATATATATATATATATATATATATATATATATATATATATATATATATATATATATATATAATAAAGGTATATAGACAGCTAGCAACAACTTTAGTTTATTTAAAAAAATCGTATTGTAAAGAGTTAAATGAAAAGCAGTTGAACATGGACTTTTTTGAGTTTTATGGCCTTATCATTATAAATTATGCAAATTTTACTTAAATTTTGTTACATCACAAAGAGAACACCTATGAATTTCCTCATGTTAACTTATTGTTTTTCAATCCTCCACCATTGTTAGTTGAATGGGAGAAGTTGAATATGATGCAAGAGGTTTTGAGTCTCCATCAAAATTAACAAAAGAAAACAGTTGAATAAATTTCATTGAATGAAATTTAGGACAGAATTTTGAAGAACTACATTAATTATTTTGAGCTGTATTCTCTTCCAAACATCACAACTTTTGATACATTAAAAGTTCCCCAAACTTTAATTAGGAAATTGCAGGCGCTTTTGATATAATTGTTCAGAAATGAAGGCTCTTTCTGTTAAAATCTTTACCTGTTCATATATATGATACCTTTTAAAATAAAGAATAGTAAAACCAGAAAATAAAAACAAAATTATCGAAGAGACCTGTCTGATTACTGAACTAATGCTTAAAGTTTCCCTACGGTTTGACCTAAGGGATTTTTATACAATTGCACATCCCCTGAAAAAGTTGACATCTTATTCCGTTCAGAAATTATTGTAATTCAAAGATTCACATCGCGTGTTGAAAGGTGATTGGTGAAGGTATTCTAAGAACGATATGCCTGCACCATAGTTTTCTGAAAATTAGTTACCTCTTTTTAAATTGTTGGATACATTGCATGTCCATCTTTATGAAAAGAAACAAAATGGTAAAAAATCTTATTCCATTAGAGAGATATTAGAGTTTAAAGCTCTGTCTTATCTGAGCAGAAATGACTGGTGTAGTAAGTCTACTTTTAAAAGTTGGCATTTTCATCCTCAACAATTGTTAATGTATTTTAAAGAGAGTTTATTTTTATTTTTAACCATCTAAATTATTTGTCCTCAAAGTTTCTTCAAATGGTATACTATAAACACCCTTCCTAGAATGTTATACTACTTTTTTGACATATCCCGTGGTTTATAAGCCACAAAATTGCAGGACAAAATATCATAGAATAAAGATAAATAAAGACTGAGGAATCTGAGGCTATGACATTACAACTAGTCTGATTTGTCGTTTCTACACAAATGATAGCAAACTTTAAACTTAAATATCTCTTTAAAGGAAAACGATTTTTTTAATGCTTTATTCACTATTTTGTTTCTTTTGAAGTCCTCTTTCCTATAAGATAGACTTGCTTAACCCTGAACTAACCCTGCATTTTCCGTTCATGTTCCAAATGTTTTTAATAACTGGTGAAAATTTGGAATGCAGTAATGCCTAAGTGGAAATAAGATATCAACGTGGTTTTCTTACTATTCTATTCTATATGATATAAATAAATATTGTCCCATAGAGGGATTTCATCACGCAACTCTTTAACTCATCTAAAAGTCATTTAGCAGGGCAAGCGTCGTTGTGTTTCACGCATCTTGGTCACATCACACGTACAACAAACATACTGCTTGCTAACCTACCTACCATTTCAGCAAATTTTACGGATAAAAAAAATGGGGAAGGACAGTACCGACCCCTAAAGCTACTGTCCCATCGCCCTCACCTGCTGTCTCTGTAAAATTATGGAAAGGATCATTAACCAGAAACTTAAGCAACTCTTCTCTCGATCCCAGCTTTCTGACTTTTAGTTCTTGTATTTCTTTCTTCTCCCCGTTTTCTTTCCTTCCTACCTCTAAAATGATCTAACCTCTCAGGCACAATTTGACCCTCGTTGTCGTGGTGCCATTAAGCCCCCATCAAACAAACAATCTTATATAACAACATGCAAACATTTGTAAGTCTAATTAAGTGTACAGCAGACGACAGTGTTGTTGCTTGACAAAATGGTGATGTAAACAAAATCACGTGACCTCATGACGTCAGCTGAAACATCCTTATATGAGAAAATCCCTATAAGAACCATGCAGAAAGGTTGACCACCAAAAAAGGATTTTGGGGTGGAGGAGAAAGGGATGTGCCCATTCTCAATTCTGGATAAGGGTCTAGATACGGTACTTAAAGGAAAAATATCATCCCATAAATATATTCAGAAGTGAGCGCCGTCGTGCTTGGTAACGTCACTTCCGGTTCTCAACTTTCTCTTTGATTCCATAGAAATCTGCAATGTCACTGATCACACATCCACAGGACCAAACATACAGTAGGCCTACACGTCTTATCGATAACATCACAAATTTCTCGCAATCAATAAGGAAAATTGAAAACCGGAAGTGACTTTACAAGCATGGCGGCGTTCACTTCTTAATTTATTAATGGAACAATACCTTTCCTTTAATCCTATTGAGTACTACTTGGGTTGAATGGTCAGGTTTTTACTTGGGTTTGAATGGTCAGGTTTTTACTTTGGTTGAATGGTCAGCTTTTTACTTGACGACGACGAGTGAACACACAATTACAATGACGGGGTCGTTGCCTGCGTATTTGGTTATGATAGTAACAATGCTATCACGCAACGCTTAATACGACCCGGACGAGAACACAGGTATGATGTACGGACAGACATAACATCGACAACCAAGTCAATGTCCACGGACTTTGATAACCAGTTGTGGTGCACTAGGCGTGTCTACCCAACCCAGGCTTAATTAAACCCAGGGCCTTGTGGTCTGTAGACAGGTATGATAACCGCTACACCACAGTACGTAGACGTTTTTACTTGGGTTGAATGGTCAGGTTTTTACTTGGGTTGAATGGTCAGGTTTTTACTAGGGTTGAATGGTCAGGTTTTTACTTGGGTCGAATGGTCAGGTTTTTACTAGGGTTGAATGGTCAGGTTTTTACTTAGCTTGTATAGTCAGGTTTTTACTTAGATTAAATGGTCAGGTTTTTACTAGGCTTAAATGGTCAGGTTTTTACTTGGGTTGAATGGTCAGGTTTTTACTTGGGTTGAATGGTCAGGTTTTTACTTGGGTTGAATGGTCAGGTTTTTACTTGGGTTGAATGGTCAGGTTTTTACTTGGGTTGAATGGTCAGGTTTTTACTTGGGTTGAATGGTCAGGTTTTTACTTGGGTTGAATGGTCAGGTTTTTACTTGGGTTGAATGGTCAGGTTTTTACTTGGGTTGAATGGTCAGGTTTTTACTTGGGTTGAATGGTCAGGTTTTTACTTGGGTTGAATGGTCAGGTTTTTACTTGGGTTGAATGGTCAGGTTTTTACTTGGGTTGAATGGTCAGGTTTTTACTTGGGTTGAATGGTCAGGTTTTTACTTGGGTTGAATGGTCAGGTTTTTACTTGGGTTGAATGGTCAGGTTTTTCTAACATAAAACAGACACAAAAGAAGGTAGACTAGATTTTATTTCACAAAAATGTTTTTATTTTATTTCACAAACAAAAAATAGTTCATACAATATAATCATATTTGAGAAGTATGGTTGGCAAATTCAGAAGGTGAACTGTTTACATTCTTGAATGAATACATAAATCTAATACAGCATGTTATCCTGAGATGCAAGTAGGGTGGAATGAAATCCCCTTCTTAAAATTTATCATTTGGAACAAAAATCATTCATTTATTGCTCGAATTAGTGTGACACCATGCAGGTTAGAGGAAAATAGGGACATGTAGCTAAATAGCCATGAAAAATGATGAAAATAGGAACAATTTCATCTAAATCGGTTACAAATTTACCAATCTACAGCATTTTGAATTTTCAGGCAAAAATATGCAAATTTGTGTTCCTCATTGAGTTCCTCTTGTGACAAGTTGAAAGTTAATATACCGTTTTGTAAACCCTTTTTTTTTTTTTTTTATTGCTAGTCACATATTTGTGAAAAATGGAAAGGAATTTTAACCAAACCTTTATAAGTGTTGACCATACCCTTAACCAAAGTAGCAGGAATAGACTTTGTCATTATTTTCAGGAACTGAAATTTAGGAAGGAAATATAAAGAAATACATAAAGCTTTTCAGCTACCCAGCTGGTCATGCATCACAAATTCAACATAAATTATGCATTCACTGCAGATAACTAAAACTTTAATCAGTCATAAGTCAAAAACTATACGTGCTATTAACTTTATATACGTGCTATTAAATTTAAATACGTGCTATTAAAAAGATTAAAAGACTTTCGTTTAGAATTTAATGCTCTTTCTTGTGGGCTAAAAATCTAGGAGTACACAGCTAATGACAGACATAAACTGCACTCAGAACTAAGGGTGGAACATTTTGAGGGTTTATCCTCAGAATTTGCTCAACAGAACAATTTTTGCCAAATTATGCACATCTAAAATCCAGTACTACCTGTCATCAATGATATAAAATTGGTAATTTAAACATTGAAAATCACCTGAGTAAATTTCATTTTGTCAAGTTAATAACAATTTGATCACCTTGAAACAGCTAGAACTAGCTTAAGTTAGAAAAATATAAAAACTGTTGAATTAATAATTCAAACCTGGGTAAAAATACTGTATAATTAATTCCACCATTTATGCACAAACATAGTGTCAAACAAAAGAGTTATATTTCCCTAATGAGAAAATATTAATTGAATGAAGTGGGTTTTAAAACAAATAACATTCATTCTATCATGGATGTAAAAATTGTGCACATTTTGAAACAAGCTTGTGAAAATCTTGAACTATTCATGCCAATACAATTATTATACCAGCCCCATAGCCAGAACTTGTCCCCATAGCCAGGACTTGTCCCCATAGCCAGGACTATTGTCCCCATAGCCAGGACTATTGTCCCCATAGCCAGGACTTGTCCCCATAGCCAGGACTTGTCCCCATAGCCAGGACTTGTCCCCATAGCCAGGACTTGTCTCCATAGCCAGGACTTGTCCCCATAGCCAGGACTTGTCCCCATAGCCAGGACTTGTCCCCATAGCCAGGACTTGTCCCCATTTGTCCCCATAGCCAGGACTTGTCCCCATAGCCAGGACTTATCCCCATAGCCAGGACTTGTCCCCATAGCCAGGACTTGTCCCCATAGTGGGTAAATAAATGTTCATAGTTCTTGCAATCATTTTAAAAAATACGGTTAGGTCACCATGGGGCAAATTTTTACCCAATGATTTTGAGTTCTTCAAACAGCTTTCAAAGTAGTTCATAAAAAAGTCACAAGAAAATAAGTTCCAAGATTTTCTGTAAGGGTTTGGAAATATTGTGCTTACTGTGGTGCCATCACTATGGGTATTATTCAATGTGTCCTGTTTTGTCAGCCTGCAGTAATTTCACCGCTACCCATAAAATGATTATTTATAAAGTTGGTATTAACACATTTTTACCAAAATGGCATTTTTGAGCTGAAGTTTCAAAATAGTTGAGAAGTATCTGCCAATGACAAAATGCTTAAAAGGATTAGTTCAGTGGTCAAGCACGTCCATCTTATATGAAAGAGAACTTCAAAAGAAACAAAATGGTGAAGAAAGCATTCATAAATCTTATTTTGTTAAGGAGATATTCAAGTTTTAAATTCTGTCTTATCTGTGTAAAAATGACTGGTGTAGTAAGTCTACTACTATGGAAGGTTGGCACCTTCATCCTCACATTCTTAACAATTGTTAATGTATTTTCAAGAAAATTTATTTAATTGTTTGAATTATTTTTCCTGAAACTTTCGTCAGGTGGTAAATTATAAATAATTACCCATACAAGTTTCTGTTGGACTACTTTCTTGACATATCCAATAGTTTTTAAGCCACAAAATGGCAGGACAAAATATGATATGAATACATAAAGACTTTGAGGAATCTGAGCTGATGACATCACAACTAGTCTGATTTCAGTCATTTCTAAACTATCTCCTTAATGGAATAATATTTTAAATGGTTTCTTGACCATTTTGTTTCTTTTGAAGTCCTCTATCAAATAGATCAACTTGTTAGACCACTGAATTAATCCTTTAATCTTAGATATCTACTTAATGAAATAAAAAAAATAAAAAAAATGCTTTTTTCTCCATTTTGTTTCTTTTTTTTAAGTCCTCTTTCATATACAATGGACATGCGTGACCCCTGAACTAATCCTTGAAAACTTAGCAATGAAATAAACAAAACTTGAAAAGCTCACAAATCTTTATCTATAGTTGTAAAGTATAGGAACACACTGGAAAGAAATTCACATGTATTCAGGAAAAACATCTTTATTCCCTTTGTGATTGAAACAGAACACAGAAATTATTTTAAAGTGGATAATAATTTTTTTAAATCATCGAAAAAAACAAAAACAGAAATGACGTAACTAAAACTTAATTTATCTTTCAAAATCGTTTTACAACTCAAGTTTTATGATGAATTTTGGCAAAGAAATAACAAATAGATCCTTCATTAATTTGGTCCTTGTTTGTGTGTATTACTGGTACTACAATTTGGCATCAATTGATGTCACAACACAACCTGCATTCAAATTAAATAACTTAACTCAAATTTACACTGCAAACTAGCTGTAAATAAATGATATTTTACAAATTTCATTTCATTTCATACAATTTCTATCTTATAACAGGTGTGATCGAGTAAAGAAATTCAATTGTTATAAACTCCAACTACACACATTTCCAGAAATAATGTATGTAGGGTGATAACAGGAAAACATATTCTTCTATATGGCTGTAGATGCTACATGTGCAAAACCAAAAACAACTTGGTTAAGTAGATCAATTAATTAGACCCTTACTTGACCCTTCAATCTTTCATGTGTAATAATCCCCACAATTGGGATTCCATAATAACCTCAAATTCAGAGCTGGAAAAAATATGCAGTTCCGGCAGTTTTTTAACCTCGGGAAAATCGGGGATTCGCGGGAAGAAAAAAAAAATCATTTAAAAAAAATATATATATTTTTAGATTTCTTGAGTAAACATCAGTTTATGTGGTAAATACGTGCTCTAAAAATGTCCTCCATTTAATTCTGCTATGAAAAGTACATTAATTGCGAGAGAGAAGTAGATGTATTCACTACATTAATATTATTTCTGTCACGATTTATCGTGGGAAGATTTTTGATACCTATATTCAGAACCATGGGAGATTTTATAATCATTTCTAACCCCGCTCAAATTGAGTCAACAACGCCAAGCTCTGGGAATTGCCAAGGGTCTGATTTTGAAAATTGTTAGACTCAAGTTACAGGAAAACCAAACAACTTGCTCAATTGTTTGATAATTTTATCAAAGCATCTGAATATTTGCCAAGGTTACTTAGAGTGGTTGTACTTGATCCATCTTCTGGTTAACTCAGAGCCAAAGTACATTTTCAATATTTTCATCTAGTTAGTACAAAACAACTTGCTCAATTGTTTGTGAGTTTAACCAAAGCATCTGAATATTTGCCAAGGTTACTTAGAGCGGTTGTACTTGATCCATCTTCTGGTTAACTCAGAGCCAAAGTACATTTTCAATATTTTCATCTAGTTAGTACTAAACAACTTGCTCAATTGTTTGATAATTTTAACCAAAGCATTTGAATATTTGCCGAGGTTATTTAGAGTGGTTGTACTTGATCCATCTTCTGGTTAACTCAGAGCCAAAGTACATTTTCAATATTTTCATCCAGTTAGAAACAAAACAACTTGCTCAATTTTGAGTAAGTTTAACCAAAGCATTTGAATATTTGCCGAGGTTATTTAGAGCGGTTGTACTTGATCCATCTTCTGGTTAACTCAGAGTCTAAGTACATTTTCAATATTTTCATCAGTTAGAATTAAAACAACTTGCTCAATCGTTTGATAAGTTTAACCAAAGCATTTGAATATTTGCTGAGGTAACTTAGAGCAGTTGTACTTGATCCATCTTCTGGTTAACTCAGAGTCTAAGTACATTTTCAATATTTTCATCCAGTTAGAAACAAAACAACTTGCTCAATCGTTTGATAAGTTTAACCAAAGCATTTGAATATTTGCTGAGGTAACTTAGAGCAGTTGTACTTGATCCATAATCTGGTTACTTTAGAGCCAAAGTACATTTTCAGTCTTTAGAGCAGTGCTCTCAAGTTAGATTCTGGAAAATTGATAAGGGCAGACTTTTTATAAGTCCTGAACAATTCTGATCCAAAATACGTCCTCAAATTGTTTGATCATGCCCAGAAGCGAGTGACTTGCCCTTTCTATCAATTCCAGCATAAATATATGGCTTAACTCGCAGGTTAAGTCCCCAGGCAGTGCTGGTACTCAATTTACAGCCTGAGTGGAGCTGAGACAAGTGGGATAAAGTGTCTTGCCCAAGGACACAACACAACTGCTTAGCCGAGAATCAAACATGGTACTTCTCGTTCCAAAAACAGATTCCAAACTGCTGAGCCACTGCATTTCCTACAAAACCAAAGTTCTGTAATATTTGTTTAGCCTTTTGATCAACTTTGAGCAGCTTAGTTGAACTCAATCCATATACTATAAATATGGATCCAAGCTCTGAAGCTCAAGTACTCACCTCAAATTCTTAAGAAGTAATAGGGAAAATACTTAGCGAATCTTGATCAATTATATGCCCATTGTCTGATCAATGAAGGTCAAAGTTAAATCCATACTTGAACCATGAAAGCCCATCAGGCCGGTGCTTATCCTCGGTTTCCTTGGTGTAAGCAGATGAGGGCACACAACTCTCCCTGGAGGAAACACCAGTCCATCACAGATTAACTCCCCAGCGGTGCTGGTACTCATTTTACAGCTGAGTGAACTGGAACAAGCAGAGTAAACTGTCTTGCTCAAGGATATGATTCTGCGCTCACGACGGGATTAAAGCCCGGTTTCTTTCGCATACAAGCATGAATCCTTAACTAATATTTTCATCAAGAATGTTCAGCTTTATTTACATGTATACAGAATTTTTACCTGGTGAAAATATGTCTATCTATTCAAGCAATTTTACACACCTCTGCAAGTTACATCAGCATAACAATATAAGCTATGAAGCTGATATCCAGGGTCATTACTAAAACAAAAACACTACTTTCATCTGAAAGTTCTTCTACCCTGTAGTTGGTATTTCGGAAGTAAATGTAAATCTACTTTTTTGTGTAAATTTTTGCCGGTCCTCCAAGCAAAATACAACTTGAGAAACAGTGAAGACGACTCTTTTCCTCACATTTTGGTATTCCAAACATCTGTATGTTCCTGTCTTTTTTAGACCTGATCCTCACCACCCAAAGAAGGTAATATGTACATCAAAAAATAAATCAGACCAAATTTATAGTATGACAAACAACATTTTGATCAAATTGTATAGTATGACAACAAATCTGACTAAATTTATAGTATGACAAAAAATCTGATCAAATTGATAACCAAAGTTTAATTCAAAAGCTGACATAGTCAGATTTTAAATCTTTTTTGAAAAATGTAGGAATGATTACATGTCCATAGACCTTTAATATAAACTACACAAGCTGCTGTTTTCTCTTGATATTTATCTTCTTGGAATCATAGCAGAAAACAGGATCAAAACATAATTCAGTTACAACAATGAATACATTTAATAATTGAAAGTAAATTTTTATAGGCTGCATCATTTATCTACAGTATTTTACATGCGACAACATAATGCATATAAAGGCAGTATAGTTGCTTATATTTAAACCTAACTGTAACAGCACTTTTTTTGAAAATGTGCTTGGGAGATGAAGTCAAAGATGGGGAACCCAAAACAGTGATAATAATGCTGTGTGGTAGAGTAAGGATTAATCCAGGGGCTGATTATTGAAGGGTCCTCTTGTCTTCCGAGCAGCAGTCGGGCTCATTCCGCTTCACTGACCCGCCCACCGGGATCATGCTGCATATGTTTTCAAGTTGGCAGACTTGTCACGGGTTCATTAATCCTTACTCTACTAGCACATTTTTGAAAATTGTACTTGTTTCATTGCAAATAGAATAATTTTGATTTTATTTATAACATTTTGTTGTAATGACAAATATATCAACTGGACACAAATAATTTGATGGCAAAAGATTATCTGTCCCTGCTGAGATTTTACTTATGATGGAGACAGCAAGTAATGACAAAGATTGCGCTCCTGTCCAATGTGACCAGAAAAATGGCAAAAATAGTATTGGAATGATCACATCTACACTGAGGATAAAAATGTTGTAGATCATGTGGAAAGTAAAAGCAAATTATTCATGTTACCAACTACAAACCACTGTCCTCTCCTTAGCAACCCACACCACCAAAAAAATGAAATAAGAAACTTCTTCCTTTTTGTTTTGGAATTTAAAATAAAACACAGATATTGATTTTGATATCTGATTGTAGCTTCATTTCTGATTAACAATTAGTAACTGAATATTCATATCATTCATTTTCTCTTTACAACTGTAGTCCTCACCTGCAAATTTACTACATAATTGCTCATGTATCACCTTGCTGCAAATGTATGTTATGTTTTACATAACTAATACATTTATCACATAACTAGCACATGTACTACAAAATAAATGAATTTATCACAAAACTGCTCATGCATTACACAACTGTGAATTTATCACAAAACTGCTCAAGCATTACATAACTGTGAATTTATCACAAAACTGCTCATGCATTACATAACTGTGAATTTATCACAAAACTGCTCATGCATTACATAACTGTGAATTTATCACAAAACTGCTCTGCATTACATAACTGTGATGTGCATTTATCACATAACTGAACATTTATCACATAACTGGCACATGTATTACATAACTGCATTTATCACAAAACTGCTCATGCATTACATAACTGTAATGTGCATTTATCACATAACTGAACATTTATCACATAACTGAACATTTATCACATAAGTGGCACATGTATTACATAACTGTGCATTTATCACAAAACTGCTTATGCATTACATAAATGTGATGTGCATTTATTACATAACTGAACATTTACTCTCCTTTGCCGCAGAACTGGAACGCCCAGAACTGGAACGCTCAGAACTGGAATGCCCAGAACTGGAATGCCCAGAACTGGAACTTGAATAAGTAGGGTAAGTTGATCTAGAAGTGCTAGATGAGGTAATATTTGATTGCCGAGGAACCTCATGCCGAGGAACCTCATGCCGAGCACCTGTCCTTGAGTAAGATGAACCAACCCCATAGGATGAAGCAGCGGGTGATCTTGTGGGTGCTGTATAAGAAACTGAAGCTGATACTTCTGCACCTGGAGCTCTATTGTGAGAATCTCTTGGATTCTGTGTTCTTAGGCTCTGATAATATAATAACTCTTGTGCTTGGGATTTCCTGAGAGCTGAAAGAACAGAGTCAACCATTTCGGGCATACCTAGCGGATGACATGTACGACTACTTGCCCTATCCTCCCCCTCGTGTTGTTCTACGCTAGCGTTAGGTGTAATTGTTGATCTGCATTCCCTCTCCGCCCTTCTGCTATTCACATCTGAAGAATTAAATTCAGAAGAGAGCCCTATTGTCCTAGGAGAGCGTTCCTCAATTGTGGCACTTTGCCTCGCTGTGGCTGACATAAATATCGCTATGTCAGAAAAGGCTGAAGTTTCCGATTGTGTGGAAGATCTGCTTGTGTTACTCACCCCATGCTGTAGTCCTATCATAGTGTTTACATGTGACGCAGCACTTGGAGGTTGGGCTAAATTTCCACTAATTTCCTCCTGACGTTCTGCCCTAGTGTTATGACTAACTGTAGATCTAGATGGTCGGGCGGAATTCGTTTCACTTAAGTTCTCTTGATGAATTGTCCCTTTTGGTATAGCACCAGATGATGAATCTACAGGTGTGACATCAACATCTTCATGCTTGTAAAAACACTTTCTACCAAGAGGGCAGCGTCCATATTCAGCATACCTTTTACATGGGTGACATCTGTTAGTTAAAGGAGAAAAAGAAACAAAATTCAAATTAGCTGAATTTAAAGGACTAGTTCAGTGGTCAGGCATGTCCATCGTATATAAAAGAGGACTTCAAAGGAAGAAGAATGGTGAAGAAAGCATTCAAAAATCTTATTCCGTTAAGGAGATATTCAAGTTTAAAGCTCTTGTCTTATCTGTGTAAAAATGACTGGTTAAGCAAGTCTACTATGAAAAGTTGGCATCTTCATCCTCACATTCTTAACAATTGTTAATGTATTTTAAAGAAAATTAATTTAATTTTTTCACTATTTAATTTATTTTCCTTCAAATTTTCTTCAGGTGGTATATTATAAATACCCTTCCTAGATTCAGTTTTACCACTTTTTTGACATATCCCATGTTTTTAAGCAACAAAATTGCAGGACAAAATATGAATACATAAAGACTTTTGAGGAATCTGAGGCTATGACATCCTAGCTAGTCTGATTTCAGTCGTTTCTACACAAATGATACCAAACTTTAAACTTAGATATCTCCTTAACAATATAAGATTTTGTAATGCTTTCTTCACCATTCTGTTTCTTTTGAAGTTCTCTTTCATATAAGGTAGAATTGCTTGACCACTGAACTAATCCTTTAAAAATAATAAGTACAAATCGAAAAAATGGAAAAAAAGTTCATAAAAAATATGCAAAACTGATAAACATTACAAAATCAAATTAAAGAGCTATAAAAGTACAAGCAAGTAAAACCCAACAGAATTTAAGAACAAGCCTTGTGGAATTAATATGTTTTAAGTATTGATTTAAACAAGCTAAAATTATGTATACATCTCAGATCATCTGGAAGTAAATTCCACAATGTAGGGCCAGCATAAGAGGAAGGATCTACAATCATGGACAAAAGTCTTGATGCTTTTTTCCCCTTGTACTTCGTTTCAATGTTGGGACATAACTTGGACCTGCAACTTTTAACATTCACTTCCAACATTGAAATGGGGTACAAGGGATGAAAAAAAAAAGGTGAAATACTCTTGTCCATAATTGTAGGTCCAAATTTTCAAGTTCTGATTTTAGGTATGTTGAAATACAATTAAGATGAAAGTGTAAGCATCTAGTTGGAATGTAAACATTACAAAGGGACTGTCATGCCAGATACGTAACACATCTAAATGTAAAAAAAACAAATCTTATAATTTATCATGGAGTTAGCCAGAAGTCAGTGCAATCTGTGTAGGATCGTATGTGGTCATATTTTGAAGTCTTGTACACTTAAACAACCAAACAAACTGCAATGCAACAGAGTGTGGGTATGCTTGTTAATGGTACAACAAAGTGTGGGTGTGCTTGTTAATGGTACAACAAAGTGTGGGTATGCTTGTTAATGGTACAACAAAGTGTGGGTATGCTTGTTGATGGTACAACAAAGTGTGGGTATGCTTGTTAGTGGTACAACAAAGTGTGGATATGCTTGTTAATGGTACAACAACGTGTGGGTATGCTTGTTAGTGGTACAACAAAGTGTGGGTATGCTTGTTAATGGTACAACAAAGTGTGGGTATGCTTGTTAATGGTACAACAAAGTGTGGGTATGCTTGTTAGTGGTACAACAAAGTGTGGGTATGCTTGTTAGTGGTACAACAAAGTGTGGGTATGCTTGTTAGTGGTACAACAAAGTGTGGGTATGCTTGTTAGTGGTACAACAAAGTGTGGGTATGCTTGTTAATGGTACAAAAAAGTGTGGATATGCTTGTTAGTGGTACAACAAAGTGTGGGTATGCTTGTTATTGGTACAACAAAGTGTGGGTATGCTTGTTAGTGGTACAACAAAGTGTGGGTATGCTTGTTAATGGTACAACAAAGTGTGGATATGCTTGTTAGTGGTACAACAAAGTGTGGGTATGCTTGTTAATGGTACAACAAAGTGTGGGTATGCTTGTTAGTGGTACAACAAAGTGTGGGCATGCTTGTTAATGGTACAACAAAGTGTGGGTATGCTTGTTAATGGTATAACAAAGTGTGGGTATGTTTGTAAGTGGTACAACAAAGTGTGGGTATGCTTGTTAGTGGTACAACAAAGTGTGGGTATGCTTGTTAGTGGTACAACAAAGTGTGGGTATGCTTGTAAGTGGTACAACAAAGTGTGGGTATGCTTGTTAATGGTATAACAAAGTGTGGGTATGCTTGTTAATGGTACAACAAAGTGTGGGTATGCTTGTTAGTGGTACAACAAAGTGTGGGTATGCTTGTTAATGGTACAACAAAGTGTGGGTATGCTTGTTAATGGTATAACAAAGTGTGGGTATGCTTGTAAGTGGTACAACAAAGTGTGGGTATGCTTGTTAGTAGTACAACAAAGTGTGGGTATGCTTGTTAGTGGTACAACAAAGTATGGGTATGCTTGTAAGTGGTACAACAAAGTGTGGGTATGCTTGTTAATGGTATAACAAAGTGTGGGTATGCTTGTTAATGGTATAACAAAGTGTGGGTATGCTTGTTAATGGTACAATAAAGTGTGGGTATTCTTGTTAGTGGTACAACAAAGTGTGGGTATGCTTGTTAATGGTACAACAAAGTGTGGGTATGCTTGTTAATGGTACAACAAAGTGTGGGTATGCTTGTTAGTGGTACAACAAAGTGTGAGTATTCTTGTTAGTGGTACAACAAAGTGTGGGTATGCTTGTTAATGGTACAACAAAGTGTGGGTATGCTTGTTAATGGTACAACAAAGTGTGGGTATGCTTGTTAGTGGTACAACAAAGTGTGAGCATGCTTGTTAATGGTACAATAAAGTGTGGGTATTTTTGTTAGTGGTACAACAAAGTGTGGGTATGCTTGTTAGTGGTACAACAAAGAGTGTGCATTCTTGTTAGTTGTATAGACTTAAATATTTTATACTTGAGCAACCAAACAAACTGCATTACAACAAAGTGTGGGTATGCTTGTTAGTGGTGCAACAAAGTGTGGGTATTCTTGTTAGTGGTGCAACAAAGTGTGGGTATGCTTGTTAATGGTACAACAAAGTGTGGGTATGCTTGTTAGTGGTACAACAAAGTGTGGGTATGCTTGTTAATGGTACAACAAAGTGTGGGTATTCCTGTTAGTGGTTGTGGTAAATCTTGTCTACTTGAAAACCAAACAAACTGCAATACCAAATACACTGCAATACAACAAAGTATGAGTATGCTTGTGCGTCGTACAACAAAGTGTTGGCATTAATTCTTGTTGGTGGTACAGAGGTAAATCTTGTCCAAGTGAAAAACCAAACAAATTGCAAAATCAAATAAACTGCAAAACAACATGTGTGAGCCTGCTTGTTAGTGGTACAGAGTTAAATCTAATATACTTGAGCCTCTATGTATCTGTTATAGATAGAAGAAACTTTCTTCATTCTCTCTTTCCAAACTGCAATTTCTCTCTCCTTTTCTTCCGGGTCGTCAATCCACCACTCACTCGGGAAGACGTAATCGGAGTGAGTTCGGCAGACGGGACAGCTTCTGTTTAAAGAGTCAGAAAGAGTTACTTAAATTCTCCTAAACCCTAGGTTTTGTTCATAATTCATATATGCAGGGGTGTGTCTAAGCTTGAGTTTTTTGGGAGGCTTAATTAAGCCCCTAAAACATGACATCTCAACAAGGTGCTCACTTCCCTATATTGCTCCAAAAATTGTAGATTTCTGGTCCTCAGTTTTAGTTTTTAATCCATACTTGCAGAGTTCTGGCCCTAAATTTGATGTTTCTTGGTTCCAAATTTGAAGATTTTTTGTATAAAATTGAAGATGTTTGGTCCAAATCTGAAGATTTGTGACGCAAACTAACAAAGTTTCAGTCTACTCATTAGTGATGATCGTATCAAATAGAAATTGCCAGTGTTTTCTATGATTCATTTGATACTTGATTAAGTTAATTATGGTTATGGCTTTGACACATTTAATCATAATACCGTTTGCCTTCAATACATGCACATGTCAGTACTTACAACCTTGCTAATGAATATTTAAATCAACTGCAATTGTGTATATTTCTCTCAAGTTTTAAGTATATTTATTTGACTTATTCTATAGTTTTATTTTCTATTGTTTTATCTATTTTTCTTATATTTGTGAACTTGTACTGTTTTTATCGCTCAGGGCCCAAGAACTGAAACAAATAAATAAATATTTATAGATTTCATGAGAGCTCAACGTGGAGTGGCAAAGCCCAAGATGAGGTTTCTTTTATTTCAAAATTCACATGAATTAGCAATAGACAACTCTCCTTCTTTAAAGAAATATTCCTGTCAATTTTCACATATATGATGGAGGACTATTAAAGAAACAATTTGGTAGAAAAATCAAGTTGTTATCTTTTCCATTTTGGAATTATTACATTTTAAACATTTCCCCAGCGTAAACTCGCAGTGTAAAATGTGATGTCATAATGGCAGATCCAAGACAATTCTCATGTATTTCTATACACAAAAATTTGTTCTTTTACTTACTTTAGAGTGTAAGGGTCATGCATAATACATCCCATCTCAATAATTAAGCAAAAAATGCTTTCAGTAATTTACAAGAGACAACTAATTTTCAAAAAAATACACAAAAATTGTCTTGGATTTGCATTTATGACATCACACTGTACACTGTGAGGTCACTTTTCAATACACTCACGCAATCTTTGAAACGCAATAACCCTGAAACAGAAAAAAAATATCAACCCAGTTTCAGAAAAAGATATCTTGTGATTTTACACCAATATGTTTCTTTGATAGTCCTCTATTATATATATGAAATTGAGAATTCATGGGAATACTCCTTTAAATGCAGAATTTACGTCAAGAAAGGTTGCAGCAGCATTACCTGACAACTTCTTTTGTGTAGCATCCCTGTTTGCGCCATTTCATGATGCAATCCATGCAGACCGCATGAATACAATTTGGAAAGATGCCAAACTGTCTGCTCTTCTTGTTGCCATGACGCCCATACACCACCTCAGTACATATGCAGCATTCAACATTTTTGGTACGCTGAATCTTTGCACAATGCTGGGTTGGTAAAAGAGAAAAAAGGGTCAATGAAAATGATTCTTTTTTCTGATTATGAAGTTCTCGCAAATTCCTAAAAAATCCAATCAAAAGCGTCTCAAAATGTTTTCCTAACGCGACTTAAGTCTTAAACTAAATCTTTCCTGTTTAAAAGTGACTGTGCAGAAATCTAATCGTTGGTTCTTTAATATTACCTCCTTCCTTTATCACTTCTCTAACGCTTTGTTTTACATAACAATAGTGCTGCTAACGATTAGCGATTAATCGCTAATCGATCGCAACTCTTCAAAACAATGAGTAAAACTTTAAAATGATTAATTGCAATTATTCTATTTGGGTGGCCTAGTGTTTACATTAACTAAACTAAGGTCCATCTGTACTGTAAATAAAATATTTTGTAACGGCATATGTTGTCTGACCAGGAAAATGCGACGCTAAGAAATGCCAAAAACGGCAACATTTCGGATGATATTCATTTCTACACCTCTTTGAAAGTCATTTAATCCCAAGATCTTTATTTTTAACTAGTTTTATAAACCTTACGGGTAATTTCATGACATGATATTTGCATTTTGGTGAGATTCTTGGCCTATTTGTTTCCTGAAAATGCATGGACTGCGTGTGCCAGCTGTACCAGTTCCAGGAAAATTGCATTGAACACTTAAAGAATGGTTTTTTAAACAATTTTTTGGAGAAGATTGGTTGTGCTTTATCGAAAATTTTGCCCGATTAATAATTTAGTGAATTAATCGCAAATCGACAGCACTACCTGACGATGTATTTCTGTTTCAACAAAATATTCATTATAAACTTTTTTTTCATATGTGTTTTTGACAACCTCTTTTTTATTTTCTATCAGTACATGTTTGGTTGGAATGGAAGCTAAGATATTTATCTTTTGAGTAATGAAAGCCAAATTAGGAAATATTGGACAAAAGTATGCAAATTAAACAATGTTCGGCTGAATGTGGTCAACAAATGACCAATCTTAGCACAAGTATAACTTCTTGTCAATATTGAAAACAGAAATTTGTGTTACATATTTAGATTCTTTATAAAATTTCCTTTCTAATGATGCTAATCTATAATTTTTACAAGGAAAGGAAAGATGAAAAAACACCAAACATCATTTTAGTCAAATGCCCCCTAAAAACTGCAGCAGAAAAATTATGACACAGTAGTCATGGTGAGACTCAAACCTTGCGTGGTGGCCGCGTTATATCCACTACACCAGATGATTATTGAAAATGCTGTGGCTAAATGTAATTATTATAGGAAAGGGTACAAATAGAGGGGGGTAGGTATGCCTGTATTTATAAATCAAATGAAAGGAAATTGCAAGTACTTTCGAATAGGGGTTCAATGAATTTTTAAGAGAAAAAAATTGGTCAAAAATGGCAGAGATTCATGAAATCTTGAAGAGATTTTTCCACAACAAAAGATTGCAGGTAGGGAATATACAAATTAGACCAGGAATCACTAATATCATGTCTTAGGATTTGTGTGTTTGATTTTGAAGCAAAAATGTGATCTTAAAGTTATTAAAAAAAACATTTTTTGGCAATTTTTTGGCAATTTTTCAGTTTTACCCTTTTTCAAGCTACTTTTTCTCAAAATTCTGTAATATGACCCCTATAATAAAGATATTCATTTTGTAAGGAAATATCCGAATACTTAAAATGATATTAAAATTACTCCAATAGGATTTTGGTAAAGTCCCGATTTTATCTTTAGAAGGTGGTTTGAAAACGGCAATAATATCGCAGCATGGTAGAGTAAAGGTTAAATATTTACAATATATACAATAGAAACAATGGATATTCAATATGGTTGGGACCATTACAAGTATAAAAAAGCGTTTACAAAGATGGTTCCCTGTAGTACATGAAAAATAAACTTAACAAAAATATGAATTTAATAGACATGTGTATATATCACAAAGATAAATAGAAGGCCCAAGCCTTGATTTAAAACAATAACACAATTTAAGTTTACAAAAAAAAAAAAAAAAAAAAAAAACCCCAGTAAATAGCTATGGATACTCCTTAACAAAACATATGTATTAAAGTAAACATTAAAATGTGTCATTCACTAAGGATTGTATGCATTGTGATCAACAAGCTGTGTATACTTCCTTACAATGTGATAATACTGTTTGCTTTATCAACGAATACTGTTCCAATGCCACCTCCCTCACACACACACACACACATAGCTGAATGATTTTTGTGTCGCCAGTATAGCAAATTTATACAATTTCTAAATATTTTCATTGTCATAACCAGTACATGGCCATCACCTTGACTGAATGATTTACTCCATTTTAACATCAGGTGAATTTGTTTGTAAAGCAGAAAAAAATATGTAAACTTCTCGTTTCCAATTCTTCTTCAGTGGTTTTCCTTTACAGTTTAAAGAGCAAATCTCATCTTGGTATAATTGCCATGTTCATATCTTTCATGTCACATCCGATTTGTAATTATGTGCTGTACGCATTGTGTGTGTATGTACAGTGTGCTAGTCACTTCTGCGGCGGTTGTTGATTGGTTGTCGGTATTTGTGTTTGACCAATCAGAAACGCTGACTTTTATTATACATTACTGTCCATGTTAACACTAAATATGGCCTTTAAACAATCTAACACAGATTTTTTTTCAACGAATAACATCGAGGCATCATGTTTATATAAGATTTAATGCACTGTTCAAAGAATTTTGTACTTGCTAATGGCCCTCCTAAAGTTGGCCATTTCACCCAAGCCAAAGTACTCTTCCCAGTGCATTTAATGCCTCAACATTAATGTTTAATTTAAATACAAAACTGGAATCTACCTACCTTTTTATGATGCTCATTTCTCCCATAATTTTCTGGATGGAGGCATGGCTTATTGCAAATTTCACAGACATCACCATGTATATACTTGCATCTTCGAGAATTGTGGGCAAACAGGCATTCTCCTCTCATGAAGAATGGACACAGCGTATCCACCTTGACCACTGGACGAGGATTGAATTGTCTTCTCTCTGTGAAAACACAATGCTTTTTAAAGATAGGCCTACTGTATATGGACGTGTGCAGGCATCCTTAGATCAATTGCTTCAAAATCTATCAAAAATCATCAGAGTAGCAAACTATTTCATAAGCAGACATCGCAAGCAATCCAATTTTCTCGCTGCTAAAACACATCATCCACCCTCTGTTCCACATGCCATTCCACCCTCTGCTCCACATGCCATTCCACCCTCTGTTCCACATGCCATTCCATCCTGTTCCACATGCCATCCAATTTAACATCCCACTCTACAGGAAATCATACATGAAATCCAGATATATTCCACCACATAATCCATACGTCATCACACCTGCAATCAAGATGACATCCCACCACATGCCATCTCTCCCTGTACCACATGCCATCTCTCCCTGTACCACATGCCATCTCTCCCTGTACCACATGCCATCTCTCCCTGTACCACATGCCATCTCTCCCTGTACCACATGCCATCTCTCCCTGTACCACATGCCATCTCTCCCTGTACCACATGCCATCTCTCCCTGTACCACATGCCATCTCTCCCTGTACCACATGCCATCTCTCCCTGTACCACATGCCATCTCTCCCTGTACCACATGCCATCTCTCCCTGTACCACATGCCATCTCTCCCTGTACCACATGCCATCTCTCCCTGTACCACATGCCATCTCTCCCTGTACCACATGCCATCTCTCCCTGTACCACATGCCATCTCTCCCTGTACCACATGCCATCTCTCCCTGTACCACATGCCATCTCTCCCTGTACCACATGCCATCTCTCCCTGTACCACATGCCATCTCTCCCTGTACCTGCCATCTCTCCCTGTACCACATGCCATCTCTCCCTGTACCACATGCCATGCCATCTCTCCCTGTACCATGCCATCTCTCCCTGTACCACATGCCATCTCTCCCTGTACCACATGCCATCTCTCCCTGTACCACATGCCATCTCTCCCTGTACCACATGCCATCTCTCCCTGTACCACATGTCATCTCTCTTAGTACCACATGTCATCTCTCCCTGTACCACATGCCATCTCTCCCTGTACCACATGCCATCTCTCCCTGTACCACATGCCATCTCATCCTGTCCCACAGGCTATTCCATCCTATCCCACATGCCATCACACTTAAAATCAAGACAACATCCCACCACAAGCAATTTCAAATACCAAGCCACCCTGTCCCACATACAAAGCCACCGTCCCACACACCATCTCTGATTCAATGCCATTCCACCCTGTCCATGCCATCCTGTTCTGTCCCATGTTATCTTGTCCTGTCTCCATGCCATCCCAACCTGTCCCAGATGCCATGCCACCCTGTCCCACATGACATGCCATCCTGTCCCACATGCCATGCCAACCTGTCCCACATGCAATGTTACCCTGTCCAACATGCCATGTCAGCCTGTCTCACATGCCATTCCACCATGTCCCACATGATATCCCACCCTGTCCCACATTTCATCCTGCCCTCATCCCAATTTCTATATCTACCAATCATTATGCCATCTTCCACCGAACATTCTTTCTTCTATCTCCCATCCTTTCATCTAACTCCCATCCCTTATATAAACAGAAAAGCATTTAAACCCTTAGCTTTAACTTAACTTGATATTTTCCCTTAGAAACCAGACAGAGCTGATCTATCAAATCAGAATGAAATTCATCGCATATTAATGATTCTTTCTAACCATCCCCATGACACTAACTATGGGTATCAGGGTCAATTGTTGGGATTTAAAGGATTAGTTCAGGGGTCAAACATGTCCATCTTATGTGACAGAGAACTTCAACAAAAGAAACAAAATGGTGAAGAAAGCATTCAAAAATCTTATTCCGTTGAGGAGATGTTCAAGTTCAAAGCTTTGTCTTTTCTATGTAGAAATGACTGGTGTAGCAAGTCTACTATGGAAGACTGGCATCCTTGTCCTTACATTCTTAATTGTTAATGCATTATAAAGAAAATGTATTTAACTTTTTTACTATTTGAATAAATGTTTCTTCAACTTTCTTCAGGTAATAAATAAAAAGTTACCATAACTAGAATCTGTTTTACTACTTTCCTGAAATATCTCATGTAAGCAACAAAATCACAGGACAAAAGTATGATAGAATACATGAATACATAAAGATTTTAAGAAATCTGAGGCTGTGATGTCACAAATAGTTTGATTTCAGTTGTTTCTACACAAATGATTAACAAATTTTAAACCCAAATATATCCTTAATGGAATAAGATTTTTGAAAACTTTTTTCAAAATTTTGTTTGTTTTTAAGTCCTCTTTAATATAAGATTGACCCTGAACTAATACTTTAACAATTTTTTAAATTGCTATTTATGTCAGGAATGCATTTTTTGCAAGTAATTATCAATTCTTTTGAGGCATCAGCGTTTATTGCTGGGATTTTCTTTCATCCGAGAACAAATTATTTAATTGCTTTTCATGTCAGGAATGCATTTGTTGTTAAAAGCAAAGAGGTCTCCTTTATATACAAAAAAAAATAGTTGGAATTCCTTTCCAAGGGCAGAAATCTTTTGTTCCCCAGTCACTGAACAATGTATGTAGTCAGACAGACAAGAATGTGGATGAACAGACCGATGAACAAACAGACGGATGGACGAACGAACGGATGGACGAACGAACAGTAAAGATGCAATGTCCCCTCTTCACCAACTTCATTAATGAGGGGATAAAAATCTGTCAAACGTTGACCATTTTAGAGATTCTCAGGCATCAATTTGCATATAACATGCAGGGAGACCTTCGTATTTTTGGTTGTAATTCCTTTGTTATTTGAATGTCTATCATAATTCTTTAAAGTGGTGCAGCAAATTCTGACCAAAAGATTTTAAAGTCTTTTCCATACCCCCAACAAAATCCTAGAAGAAATAGACTTTGATGATATTAAATGACTTAGATATGGGAAAGAAATTTAAAGAATTACATAAAGATTATAAGCTGTCTGTCCGGTCATACATCACTAATTGTGCATGAATTAAAAACTGATCAAACTTAGCCATAAATCAAAAAACAAAAAAAGGTTTTTTTCTTAATATATTCAAAGACTGATCTGGTTAGATTTTAAAACTTTTTTCAACCAACATAGAATTTGCTACATGTTTATATAGCATTAAAGGACTTTGGACATTTAAAAGTTGCCAAATTCCAAAGAAATAAAAAAGGAAAATAAACAACAATTTTTTATTGAACTTGAACTAAGTCCAGGTCTGAAACAGCCTACCAAAACTGTGTTGTTTGACAGATTCACTCAGCACCAGATGATGATGGTGGTGGTGGTGGTGATGATGATGAAGACGCAGATGAAGATGAAGATGAAGAGATGAAGACAAAGAAAATGAAAATGAAGAGATGAAGATAAAGGTGACGATGACGATGATGATGATGTAGCAGAAGATTATTTTCCTTTCATTTCTTAGCTGCTGTGAACCAATGATTGGCACATTGGCCTTGTTGTTTATATCTTTGCTGGACCTGGTCAAACCTTGCACGCTATTGTTCGTTCACCTTAATTTTTTTTATTTTGAACAAATATTTGAATGAAAAGATACCTTGTACTGGGCTTGGTTGCACCATGTAGCACTCAGCTTCAGGTAAAGCTGTTAAGGAAAGATGCAAATAATTGATGAATATAATTGATCAATGATCTTGTGACAGTGATTGGGTCTTGTGGGAATCTTGAGAGCTGAATGCAAACACTTTCAAAGGGGGTAGGGGGAATAAAATGAAGAAAAATGGACAGGACAATGAACCCGAGTACTTACACTTATGATACTACAAGGATAGCTTTTAGAATGATAATCACTTGATATCTTCTTTCAATTCATAATGTGGTCTTTACTCAATCCGGGTGAGAGGGGGAGCTAACCTCTCCAACAGGGGGTAAAATTGCCAATATCTCCTTACATATCTCTGCAATTTATGACTTTAATCATCAATTTATTTAACCCTCCATCAAAATTATGACATATACCAATCTCAATTTTTCAAAGAAAAGTTTCAAAAACGAATTTTTAAATGATGAGAAATGACTCCCAAGGATGAAAAATTGTCCATTTTCAAAGAATGCAAGTAAGTTCCTTACAATTGATCAACTTGTTGAAGAAAGTAACATGATTGTATCATTATAAAAAAGAGAAACCATGGGGATGTATGCTTTGCCTGTGTGTGGTGTTTCTCTTTTGTTATCCTAAAAGCATCACATTCATCAGAGCTTTATGGTTGAACTTTCTGTCCAACTTATAATTAAACCTTTTACTTATGGTCACCATTTTTTTTACCCTTTTTATGGTCACCCTTTGTTGATCATAGCAGGATTGAATTCTCCTTTACAAAATGGGGGAGGGTGAGACATTGGGCCATATATTTCACAAAATAGGGGCACAGTTTTTTTCACACCCTTCTGTACTTTTTCAAAAGTCCTCCCAGACCCCCAGGAACTATAGCCCAAGATCATGGTGCTCCATAAATTATGAGCCCTCTCTCATTATTACGCTTCTCCTGATGTCCCTCAGACAAATAATCAAATCGGATGAAGTCTCCGGTATTAAACTTACTTTCTAGGATGAGCACAGCAGCTTCATCCTGCTGATTTTCTTCAAAAATATCAACCAATTTTGAGAGGAGTTGTGATGTATTCATCTCCAATTCTGCTCGGTTCTTTTTTTGCCAAGCTTTCAAAATTGCAGCAAATTTATCAGCTTTTGATTTTCCTTGAAAGCGGCAATATTTGGCCATGTCAGCAGTGGATAAATCAAGGCTGTTTTTAGCTGCGATATATTCAGTTGGATTTTTTCTGTGAGATCCTTCTTTGATACCTTGTCGAAGATAGATTCCTCTGTGAAGAAAAGAGAAGAATGGCTTGAGATGAAAACTTTTGATTTTGCTGTTTGGAGCAGAGCGTACAGAAATACCTCATACCATAAACAGATAACAAGATGACAGGCCATAGGCTCCAGAAGCAGAGCCATGGCCTCTTCAACTTTTCAAAAAGGGTGTTTGGGCCCCCAACTTTGAAATTACAATGGTATCATTTAGACACAATATTTTTCTTTGAATAAGAAAATCAACTCACCAGAACAAATCAATCATTTCTCATACAGATGACCAAAGACCTACAAACATACATGACACAAATAAAGAGTTTTTCTATTAAAAAAACATTAATTTAATTGAGGCATAAATCACTTCTCGGTTCCTCTGTCAAAGAATACTTCAGGAAGCAATACTTCCATGCTTTGGATCTACTTCTTGCTGAGTTGGATTGACACAAGAGACCTTAAAACAATCTTGAAGATGGTATACCATCGGATTATTACAGCAGCCAAGGGAGGTACTGTAACTTACTATCCTACCACAAGTACTGCAAAAGTCCCTCTTAGAGGGGGATGGCGAGAACAAGACCCCAAAAATTTTCCGGTTACAAGCGGGAAAAATAAGTATTTATCCAGGTTCATGTTACTGCTGCTTATTGGAAATCTGACATTTTTATGGAAATACCCCTTCAATTTTTGGGAAATTTCCTTTATTTGTGGGCAATTTCCTTCATTTTCGGGCAATTTTCTTCAATTTTTGGAAGGTTTTCTCCACTTTTCAGGAATCTTCCTTCATTTTCAGGCAGTTTTTTATTTTGTGAAATTTCCCTTAATTATCGGTAAAATTTTGATATTGTTCATTTTCAAGAAATTTAGTTACTTTTTGGGAAATTTTCTTCAATTTTGGGGGAATGTTGCAAAATTTTACCTAAATTCCTTTCAATTTCTCAATTTTACCCCCCAACCAGGCAGGAAGCATGTAACTGGGAAGGTAAAATCCTCTCGGGATGTTTTGGCCCTGCTGGGTTGGCATCTTCAACCTTTTTATTTTTAGCCCCAAATACACTAAAATTGCAAAGCTTCTAGGGCTTTGTCCAAAGACCTCTGGAATATATGTTTGGCCTCCCCCCAACTTTCATTTCATTTATTTGTTTTTTCACAACATATTTACATATAATTACAGAAGAGTTTTATTTACAAATATTTTATGAAATATGTATATACAGAAGAATATATATGGTTGTGAAAGGAAGTAAGGAAGTGTTATTTAAAAACTCTGGTGAGCTTAACTGAGTACAACACTCCCAAATTACAAAACAAAAATGATAACAAATTGGTAGTACAAAATGCCCCCACCCCACACACCAATACATACAATCGAAGCCACAGGTTCCCATCCAACCCACCCGATCCCAGGTAAAGTAATGATGTACTGTAAGTAAGTATTTAACAGTAAAAGGGAATGATTAAAAACAAATCAATACTTCATTTCATGATGCATTTACATTTAAGGGTTTTTCTAAAACACACCAGGGATTTGCAGCTTTATATGTCAATTGAGAGGGAATTCCAGGTATCAATTGTATGGTTGCACAAATTAAATTCTATAATGTTGGTGCGGCAGGAAACACGATGGATGTTGTTTGATTGACAGGTAATGTAGTTGTGCGTGTCTTTGTTTGTCCTAAACATCTTTATAAAAGGTGGCGGAAGATTATTGTTAGTAGCCCAGTAAACAATGGTGGAAAGATTGATGAAGGACTTCAAACAAAAATCCGGCACCATTGTGATGGGCTAAGGAAGTTTGAGTCACCCCATAAAAAGTCCAGACTAACCCCATCACCATAAAAAATAATACAGAAAAACTAAACAAAATCAAAGTTAATAAAGAACTATAATATACTTGTTGGACTTGAAACTGTTAATAGAATTGGAGCTAATCACAAACTGAGCAAACCATTCCACTCATTAACAGCAGTATGTGAACCTTGTATTGACAGGATAGTCCATTAGGTCTGCCAGGGGCATGAAGGTCAGCTATGTGCAAAATGCATATTAATAATTTATAACATGCAAAATAGGTACAATAATTCATCCGTTCTAAATATGAGGGTGATAAGATAAAGATCTTAAATAGTACAAACCATTTCCTCCTTTGGAAGTGGTATCCTGACTGGCATTTAGATCATCCTCTCCCAACGTAGAAGAATCATCTGAGAAAAGTGCACAAATATCCAATACAATTATGAAGAATTAACATAAAAGCTCTTAAAATGCTCAAAGCAATTTTGTTGGTTTAATATCTTAGTCAACTACTATTGTGGCTTTCAGGAAAATAAAACTTCATTTTCACAAATTTTGATTTCCTTATTGTTACAGGCTGAATCTATCCGAGCCATTGGGCTCATAGGGCCTGTGCTTATTCCCGGTTTCCATGGCGCAAGTGGATGAGAGCACATGACTTCCCCTGGATGGGATGCCAGTCCATGGCAGGTCAACTCCCCAGTAGTGCTGGTACTCATTTTACAGCTGAGTGGACTAAAGCAAGTAGAGTATCTTGCTCAAGGACACAATGCAGCACTCTCAATGGGAATCAAACCAGGACCTTTCGCATATGAGCATAACCCCTTGCCCACAGAGCTACTGCACCTCTTTATTATTGTGTTATTGTAATGTGCCTCAATAGTTGGTCAGGTTCCTACTCTCATTTGATAGTTTTGCTTTTTGGTCTTTCACGAAAATATTCCTTAATGCATCTACCCATAATCAACATAAGCATGAATTTATATCAAAATGATGATAAGTTTGAGTTTAGGAAAGTTTTATAATTTTTCAATTTTACATCTGAAAATTAAATATTGGCATGAAATTGGCTTGAAAAAAGGTTTGTTTGATGAGGGCTCTAACGGCACCATGACAGCACTGTACAAATTGTGTTTGAGAGGTTAAATCATTCCAGATGTATGACAAAAAGAAAACAGGGAGAGATTGAGAGAAACACGGGAACTAAAAGCCAGAAAGCTGGGATCGAGAGAGAAGTGCATGGGTGAAAAAAGATAGCCTTTTTGTAGGTTACCGTTAGTAAGTGGCACTTCAAATAATGTTTCAAATAAAAATAACATTGTAGAATTTGGTTTTGAGCAAACGCGTAAATGATATGTTATGGCTTTTCGTAATTTTGCGCTGATGATATAATACAGACACAAAGCAATTACCCGATCTTTACTGTACATAGACAGCCTACTGAAAAAATCCAGCTTACTCAAGAATATAAAAACTGCTACAGAGGAATTGCTTCCCACAAAAATCACCTACACATCCCCAATAAATCAGATCAATACTAGTGACATCATTTCCCTGTAGGATATTCATTGGCTTGTCGATATGTTAATATTTCCACCAATCAGAAACAGTTGTCCCTCTAACTTACCTTCTGCAGCATCTTTTTCTGATTCAGTAGTTTTATCTCCACTTTTCTTGTTGCCTAATACCTGAAATGAAAATGGTTGAAGTCTCATAAATATTCTGTAACAAAATGCACAATTCTTGTACATCTTGGACCTCTTCAGGTGTTCATCTATGAAATTGCCCATTCTCAGAAATTGCCCATTCTCAGCTTTCCTGCATTATTAAATGCACTGTATTTTGAAAGTTTTCTGCATGAATAATTACAGTGTAATTATTAAATGTACTTCCACTGCATTTTGAAAGTTTTGTTTTCTAAATAAATAATTACAGTACATAAATAATTACAATAACTGTCATGGTATAACAAAAACCTGTAATTAAGGTTGCATGTGAATAATTACAAAGAATGAGAAAAGTAGACATGGAAAATATTGCTTAAAAACTGTTTTAAATTAGCTCTTTGATCATTTCAACCACAGATTGGCATTGTCCTAATTTTTGTTCCTTTCATGCATATTTACATTTACATAATATATTCTATTGGTGTAAAAATTATGTAAGATCTGGTTCACTTTTATAGACCTTTTCCAAACTGAGTGTTTAGCCAAACGTGATTTCTTCAGTACTTCGACCAATCAAATGCTGGGGGAACTTTTTCTTTGTTTCCCAACCAATCAGGTGCAGGTTTGAGCAGAAAAATGTAAGCAGAAAAATGTAAGCCGTGCGTATTTCCTTCATGTATGACGTACGTGTAATACGTGCGCGTTAAAACATTTTTTAATACGCTTGGTCCCGTACCGTGCAAGAATTGTGCAGACGGCCAAGATTCCTCCAGTATTTTATTGGTCAATAAGATTCCTCCAGTATACGATTGGTCCATTATGGACACATGAATCTTAGCAATGTGACATTATTTAAATTACTCATCTGGAAATTGCCGATTTAGATTTAAAAAGGTCTACAGAGTCAAGTTTGCTAAATGCGATGTTTCTTTGAAAGGACTTATATGTTAGGAATCATAATCAAATTCTTTAATGCATTATGGTCTCTTTCATAATGGCTTTATTTGATTTGTTCCACCCTGTGTACATTTAAGATTTCTTGATGACTTCTTATTTAATCCATGACGCTTTCTGTTCTTGCTTAATATCATATAAGTCCATAAGGCTCCTTTTTTATTTTTAATACCATCTGATCATTGTTAATTCTTTATTATTGTTTGTTTGATGAGGGCTTAACTGCACCATGACAATGAGGGTCAAATTGTGCCTGAGAGGTTAGATCATTCTAGAGGTAGGAAGGAAAGAAAACTGGGGGAGAATGAGAGAAATACAAGAACTAAAAGTCAGAAAGCTGAAATTGAGAGAGGAGGTGCATGGGTAAAAAAACAAAGTAGAGAGAGGGGAGGTGGAAGAGGACTAAATATGGTTGTAGAGGGAAGCAAGATGAAGGAAGGAGATCATTTTATCTGGAGGGTTTTTCTGGAAGAACTCAGACATTAAGTTGTGGAAAAATTCTAAACATTTCACCCCTTAATCATCTTCCCGCTTAGCACCCTGTAGAATGGGCCTCCAATAGAGCATAGGACCTGAATGGTGTTACAAGGACCCTTTCAAAATCAGAAGGTGCGCCAAAAAACTCCATGCCGCACTCCCTTCCCCTCCCCCCAATTTTATTTTGTTTATCATAAAAGGCAACCTTTTGTTTTTTCTTCAATGGTACTTAACTTGCTGTTTACAGTTATTAGGATTTGAGAAAAATTTGTTGTTTTAATATAGAATATTAATGTGATTGATTTGTGAAAAAATCGTCAAAATGAATAAGTTGTGGAAAAAATGAGGATTAAGATAAAAATGTTCATTAACCAATCTATTATCATCCTAACTTAATTCAAATTCATTTTGCTCAAGATTCTGTTGGCATGACATACATAAAGTTAGAAAATATCAAAATTATAAATGACATCTTTTATTTACCATTACAAATTCTGATGGAAATATCCCTCTTTTACCAATAAGCACCCCTTCCCACCAACCCCCTTCCATCTGCTTGATGTTGGTGATGATGTCGCCCCTCCTCAGTGTCAGATCCTCAATGGTCGTAGCTTCATAATCAGTCATCACTATGGCATCCACTGTTTATAAACAAAGAAAGACATCGTTGCATTAATTTTTGAAGATGGATGATTCATTAGATAGTGATTGTACACTTATTTCTGAAAATATTTTAAAGACCTACATTGTTTTCTTCTTTTTTCTTATTTGAGAAAACATTTCTTAAAGATACTAGAAAGAAAATTTGCTTGCTTTCACTAAATAAAAAAAAACATTTCCGAACCTAGTATCTGTGAAATAGATAAAGTATATCTTCACATTGCATATTCACATACCAAAGGAGTGAAATTGTGTTTTAGTTGAGAAATGTATATTGATTTGATCAGAGTTTTTGCGGAAGAGCTCGGCAATGGAATTGTAAGAAGTGAAGGAAGCTCTGAGGAGGTTGTACAGGGGGCAGTCAATGACAGTGAGGGGGCAGTGACAGTAATTGCAGAGGGGTAGGGGAGCCACTAAGGAGAAGGGAGTGTGTTAGGTGGGTGTGGCCAATCCTAAGGTAAGCAATGTGGGAGTGGTCTTAATGAAAGAGATTGTGAATAGTGGGGTTGTCAGGAATGGTGGGCTGGATATTGTGGAGTTTGTTATTCGTTTTGAGGTCCTTGGAGGCTTAAACCTTTTCTCGGTGAGCATCTTAGAAGAGCCACTCATGTTTAATCTACAAGTGTGTACAGGTTCAACTGTGAGCTTGCTGCAAATTAATCATCTGAGTTAGACGATTGACAGTTTTTTTTAACCAATCACCACATGATTTTGCCTAGCAAAACAATCTGCATAACTAAGTGTGGCAAAAATCCTACATGAATACTGGAACAGTACAGATAGCTAACAGCGCGCTTTTGAGTCAATGAAATATACTGTACAAAACAAATTTCTGCACACACAGACTGAGTGACGACAAAATAGGGAACAAGAATTGGACCTTACAAACCGGCCACAGACTTTGTAAATCTGATTCCTGTTACCCAGAATGGTAAGCAAATGGAATTTTGTTTATTCTTTTGCTAAAAACTCTAAAGATCTGGAGAAGTGCCATAAATAAATCAAAAGTTGCAGCAGGCCACATGAACATCTAAATGTCAATGCAATGGTCATGCATGATTGCGATTTGAGGTTTGTTTGCCCCAACCTAGTTACCGCGTTGCTATGGTGGGTGTGGCTTATTTTCCTAACCCATAGACGTTAATTTTACAAAAGCAAAACAAGCTCACCATTTCTTTAAAGGGTTACCAAAATAGGTCTAGGAACTTAATTTACCAAGGCAATATTTCTGCTTGTAACAGTTCAATTTTTGGGGTTCTTGTCCCACAGAGAGGTTACCATTCATATGCCCCTGGTAATTAGTGGTGCAGCTATAATCAAAGTTCCTGTGATAATACCTAACAATTTATTGGGAAGGTACTTCAGTCAATGAAGATAAACTGTACTATCCTTTCAATGTTTGTTACCACACACACACACATTTTTATACAAAACTTAAAAGGATATTGAAGTGATGGTCAATGTGACTGTGGAAACATTATTTCTGAAAAAGTAGGGGTCCAAACTATCTCCCCCTCCCTCTTCCCATTACCTCAAACTAAAGAGGACAACTGTAGCAGATCAAATAACTCAGGCAGAATATTGCAGGGAACCTTTAGTTTGCTACTTTGACTTATGACCCACATTGGGTCCAAGGAGATATTCAAGTATTAATTCTGAGAAAATTACTTGGGATGAGGAAAAATGCACACTAGCCCTTCCAACAAACTTTAGGGGCTATGATCTAACTGTTCCCCTGGATAGCTGTCAATATATGTCACAAACCCTTACCTGATTCTTCATGTTTCACATCCTCAATAGGCTCACCTAATTCTTCAAAACCCTCCCATTCGGTCTGTCTTTTTTAACATCCTCCTCTGTAGACGATGAATGAGAAAAAAATTAGTTCCATTGAAAGACTAATGACATCAACACTTTTTTGAAGTAATAAATTTATGGCCTTTGATACATTAGTTATTAAACATTTTAGATGCTAACTTAAATTCTGTCCATTGACATGGTCTATAGTGCTATTCACAGCTACATTCAAATTGACAATCCTTTTTAAGTATTTATTTCATAATGACTTTTAATTCAATAGTTTTCCATTCCTTGATCAAAATTACTCCAGAGCCAACCTAAATTCAAAACCTTTGCCATAATCTACAAAGCTATTCCTAAACATTCTCCCAGCTACATTCCTACTGACATATGGATCAACCTACTCCAAGACACCTCAAGATTGTCAACCTTAACAAATAAACCCAGAACAACAGACAGGATCATAGATTAAGTGGTAGTGGGGTGTCACAAAAGCTTTTCCAAAATACATTTTTGCTGATCTTCACCCCAACTAACATCTCCCTGATTAAATTTAGAAGCAAATTTTCACCATTCTAGTGATAAATTCTGTATAAGAGCATTTTTTGGCCAAACAGTTGTAGGCTGAATCAGGTTTGCTTCAATATTCAGATTGACCCTGTCCCTTTCCAATATGTTGATGGACATGCTTTGAAATCTAAAACAATGAATAATTCTTACTGTGTGGTGACCGTAAGGAGAGGTTGATGGCATATTCCATCATTTCATCCTCCGTCATGTCGTACACATCTAAAGGTTCTGAAGATTCTTCTTCATCTGATTCTGCATCTGGCATGGTGGCAACGCTGCACCTGGAATCTAAACACCAATCAAAGGAATATTTTTGCAAATTATCATTTTCATATGTATGACAGAGAATATTAAAGAAATAAATTGGTGAAAAACCATGTTGATATCTTAGTCAGTTTAAAGGATTAGTTCAGTAGTCAAGCAAATCCATCTTATATGAAAGAGGACTTTAAAAGAAACAAATGGTGAAACAAGCATTCAAAATCTTATCCCGTTAAGGAGATATCCAAGTTTATAAAGTTCGGCATCATTTCTGTAGAAATTACTGAAATGAGACTAGTGATGCTGACAGACTCAGAATCCTCAAAATCTTAAGGTACTTAAAAAAAAGTTTATGTAATTTTTCATGATTCAAATTATTTTTCCTCAAACTTTCTTCAGGTGGTATATTATAGATACCCTTCCTAGATTCAGTTTTTTTACTTTTTTGACATATCCCATGGTTTTTAAACCACAAAATATAATAGAATACATAAAGACTTTGAGGAATCTGAGGCTATGACATCACAACTAATCTGATTTCAGTTGTTTCTACACAAATGATACCAAACTTTAAACTTAAATATCTCCTTAATGGAATAAAATTTTCAAATAGTTTCTTCACCATTTTATTCCTTTTGAAGTCCTCTTTCATATAAGATGGACTTGTTTGACCACTAAACTAATCCTGTAAGTGTTCTTGCATATCAAAGATGTCAGCAGTTGTGTTGGAAGTTCAAATGTACTAAAATCTTAAAATGCCATCACTTCCTCTTTGAATTTCAGGCAGCACCCTTGAATTTGGGATTCAAACATATATCAGAAAAAACAAAGCTTATAATTTTTCACACCAATGTCACATCAGTCTTTCCCTATCGATCAGAAACATGGAAATTTACCAAATCATATGAAAATAAATTGGACGTATTTCAAAGGAACTGCCTCAGAAAATAAGATGGCCAATAAAATTAAGCAATCTTAAATTATATGAAAGAGCACAGACCATACCAATAAGTAAGATTATTTATACAAGGAGGTGGAGATGGATTGGGAATGTGCTAAGAAGATAAGATAACAATCATGCTAAGATCGCACTGTCCTGGGCAAAAGGAAAGTAGGAAAAGAGGGTGGCCCAAAGTAACCTGGAGAAGGACAGTGGATAAAGAAAGAAAAGAGCTTGGATGGAATAGTTTGAGGAAAGCAACCAGCGTTCGATAAATTGCCCAAAATTCACTTGCCCATCGAGCAGCCACATTCGCAGAAATGGTTGCCTGGAAGCAAAATCCACCTGCCTGACATTAATCATGATAATATTGGACGAGGCGATGCACATTATGGTCAAATATTTCGTACGGCAGGTCAAGTTCGCCATGTAACAGTACAGTAGATACAGCGTACGGTATGCTCTGTATGATACTGTGTGTGTACATAAAATGGGTATTGGACCCATTGCATGTGGTGCATTAACACAGCAGAACAGACTCAGCAAGAAACAGTGACGGGATGTAAATATGCATAAGATTTTTTTACGCGAGATATGATTGGTTGAAAGGAGCAAGCCTTGCTAGCAAAACAGCATGCATTGCTGCATGTCAACCAGCTTTCGTGGCCTGGATTATATATCTGTACTGTACATTATATGTTTTGTGTGTACGTGTGCGATATATGTTTACGTACGTCTTAGGTATGGGTGCGTGTATGATGTTGTTATGGCAAGGTTTAAGAAAATTTCGTAACATAACAAAATATTTTGGCTTCCATATAAATGGAATATAAGTCTGATTGAAATTATTATCTGAGTATTTCCATCCGTTATATTGCAGTAAGTATAATCTGTGTAATGAATTAAGTTTTTAAGAGAAATTCACTCTATTAGTTTGATCAATTTATGGTTGCCTGGCGGGCATATCAACTTGTAAATCAACTTGCCTGGACATAAATATTACTTGCCCAGACATCCAGACAGGCAATTTGTCGAATGCTGGAAACAACAGTATGTGCAAGAGACAGAAAGAAATGAAAGAAAGCTACTTAATGAAGCCTCCATCTCCACAGTCAGGAGGGGAGAGAGGTAAGGTACCCTTGAGACCCTAAACTGAGGAGAATTACACAATGGGGGGATTAGCCACCTGCTCCCTTGCAAAACACCTGTGTGGCATCACATTCACACTTTCTATATCACTAATTTTCACACAAACATTTTTGCAGCTTTAACAGATTAGTTCAAGGATCAAGCAAATCTATCTTATATGAAATAGGCCAGAAACAAAACAGTGAAGAAAGCATTCAAAAATCTTATTCCATTAAGAAAATACCTAAATTTAACGTTTGGTATCATTTGTGTAGAAACAACTAGAATCAGACTAGTTGTGATGTCATAGCCTTAGATTCCTCAGTCTTCAATGTATTCTATCATATATTGTACTGCGACTTTGTGGCTTAAAAATCGGATATGTCAAAATAGTAAAACTGAATCTAGGAAGGGTAATCGTAATTTACCACCAGAAGAAAGTTTGAGGAAAAATACTTTGAATAGTGAAAAATTTAAATAAACTTTCTTTAAAATACATCAACAATTGTTAAGAACATGAGGATGAAAAAACCAACTTTTCATAGTAGACTTACTACACCAGTCATTTCTACACAGATAAAACAGAGCTTTAAACTTGACTATCTCCTTAATACAATAAGATTTTTGAACGCCTTCTTCACCATTTTGTTTCTTTTAAAGTCCTCTTTTATATGAGATGGATATGTTTGACCACTGAACTAATCCTACAAAATTCAACATCCCCTGAATGCAATATGCAACCAACTGGTTGGCTGTATGGTGGGGTCCCTGCCTTCTGAGCCAGGAGGCCCGGGTTTGATCCTAGGTCAGCTCATACCTGAGTCTTTAATGTCACCTGTTGCTTCTTCATCTGGTGCTCGACATTTAAAGGGCATAACAGGGTAATAATTTTATGTGGTTGGTGACTTGTTGCCGCGTTGTTGTGGTTGCACCGGGCACTGACCTGCCCCAGCATAGTCCCCGGGGACTTAGAGTCCGTTTTCAGCGATTGTGAATGATTGATTGTTGTATGTGCTATGGTAATACTAGAATAAACTTGATCTATTGACTCTATACCTTCAGAAGTTTGATGAAGCGATGCTGAGCTTGAATCTGGTATAGCCCCATCAATATGCAGGCCAGCAAAATCTTGTAATAAAGCAGGATGGTCAATTGGCATCATTGAATCAAACTGTATGAGATTGCCATCACTTTCATCTAAAACAAAAGACGGTAAATATAATTATGACATTAATATATCACGTAGGAATATTACACTCCTTGTCATGTTATATACATAAGACACAATAATTCAATGCAATGTATGTTTTTGCACAATGGCTAAGTACATGGAAGGGGTGTGTGGGAGAAACTCTGATATTGATCAAACATATAATTTATAGTCAGTCCTAGCAAGAGTGACAAACATTTGGTCAAAATGGAAAGAATGTGTTACAAAACCTCAGAGTTCAGCAAAAAAGTCACATGATAAATACATCCAGAAGTAGAGAGAATACTGACACAAATTTTGAATAAAATATTAGCATCATATAAAAAATTCTGTCAGAAATTGTTACCCTACACCACAAAAGTCTCAATGATTCAGCCTCTTGTAATGTTGCCTTTTGTATGTTGCCCCTTGTAATGTTGCCCCTTGTAATGTTGCCCCTTGTAATGTTGCCCCTTGTATGTTGCCCCTTGTATGTTGCCCTTGTATGTTGCCCCTTGTATGTGTCCCCTTGTTTGTGTCCCCTTGTATGTGTCCCCTTGTATGTGTCATCTTGTATGTTGCCCCTTGTATGTGTCATCTTGTATGTTGCCCCTGGTGTGTTGCCCCTGGTATGTGGCCCCTTGTATGTGGCCCCTTGTATGTGGCCCTGTATGTTGCCCTTGTATGTTGCCCTTGTATGTTGCCCTTGTATGTTGCCCTTGTATGTTGCCCTTGTATGTTGCCCTTGTGTATTGCCCTTGTATGTTGCCTTGTATGTTGCCTTGTATGTTGCCCTTGTATGTTGCTTTTGTATGTTGCCCTTGTATGTTGCTTTTGTATGTTGCCCTTGTATGTTGCCCTTTTGTATGTTGCCCCTATGTATTTAAACTCATATTGAAAGAAAATGCAACATATCAATTTGTGTTATTGGGCATTACCATAAAATGCTTCTTTACTCCAAAAAACAATTAATATTGCAAGAAATACTTTATTACATTATTGCACTTTGTACAAATTAAACTATCATACTCTATATGCCTACCAGTATAACTGGATGCAGGTGCATAACAAAATAATTAGCTGTGAACCTTGAAGAGAAGAGCAGTATCTGAAAGTTTTTCATGACTTGTCATAGCAAATTATAGCCACAAACGTAATGCAACAAATAATGAGACCACTTATCTTAATTAAAATAGGTACTCAACCACACAATAAGGACTTCATTCACTGCTAATTTGATACTCAACACCAACTTCCAGAACAACCCAGGACCAAATGGAGGACTAGTACAAGGAAGCCATTGATAAGGGAAATTTGATCCTTACTGCTTGTGGTTTTCAGAATAAAGAAAATAAAGAGGAAAAGTCTGACCCACCTGCTTATACTGTATGGGTCTGACTGTTTGAAACTTTAAGGAGCACAACAACTAATGCTATGTACGAAGGGCAGATGACAGGCATGAAATTTGCTTCATTTGGTTAAGTACAAGAGAAAATAAAATAATGCACCCAGTAAGCATGGTTTTTGTTAGTTCACTAAATTCTCCAGCAATATGTTATGACACATCACCAAATGTTGCAATGTTTGCTGTGTATGGCGGTGGTAGAATCAACTGTCAATGAGAATATGAAGATACACATCCACCATAATCATCTGTGACTGAATCCCAGACGATGGAACATCTCTTGATTTGTTCTCTGTTTAAGGAACGCTGCACTGTTGAAGATCTCACCCAATATAACAAGAAGGCGCAACAATCTGCCAGCAATGGCTAGATTTAGTTTCATTTTGTGTGTGGACTCGATAAGAAGAAGACCAAATTTTGTTGGCATTTGTTTATGAATTCCTGATAAAAATTTGCAATATTTTTTATAAACAAGTCTTAAGTCCTGCTCTGCTCACTCTGTTTTGGTAATTCAAGGAGCGGGCAAAATTGTTGCTTTAGACTTATCGAGGGTTAATCCATGGACCCACATCTTCTCAGATACTCATATGACAGAGGGCAAGATATCCTTTGAAATTACCCCCTTGCTCCAACTGACATTGCCACAGGGAACAATTTCCAACTCCCTCCCCCGACCCACCTAGACAGAAATTTAAAAAGTTCAGATATCTTATAGCAACAGTACACATCTTTTTGAAGCAAGAGTGACTCATGATTTCTTTTTTCAAAATATTTTGTTCACTATTTGCAAAACTTTCAATTTTGAGGGGAAAAAATTGAAAATGGTACACCATGCATGAATCAGAAAAATCAGAAATAAAATGAAGTTGTTCTCCTGGAAACTTTGAAAAGTCTGGCTGTGACACTACCATTGCCCAGTCCACTCATTTACTATATTTTTAGGCCAATAAGACTCTAAATGGTCATATATCTTTCTAATAATCTTAACCATGAAGGCCCTGCCCAGGGCTTGAAAATATAGAAGACCATGGCGCCATGCAATGGTGCCAAAAAATTTTGTCAGAAAGAAAGAGAAAAGACAGAAATAAAAGTAACCATTTAATTTTGTTATTGTTGAAGCAATATATTCGCATATATATATATATATATATATATATATATATATATATATATATATATATATATATATATATATATATATATATATATATATATATATATATATATATATGTCTAATCTCAGAAAATATACTAAAGTATAGGCCTATATGAACCGATGAAGTCTTTGAACATGTGATGGATTTGCTGGGCCACTGAACTATCTGATATACTTTGGTTATTTTATGTTCCTTTACTGATTAATGTATAGCTACAGGCCGTGAGCCTTACAAAATTACTGAAATTTAAAATAATGTATTTATCCCCTCCTACCACTCCCCCAACCTCCACCCCACCCCTTCACCCCACCCCTTCCCCCAAACCTCTCCCCTTCCTCTCCCCCTTCTAATGTAGTTCACTTTGTAAAACAAAAGTGCGACTTACAACGTTGTTGTATGTGGCAGGTATTTGTAACGCTACTTTTGGCGACGATAGTAACTATTTATACAGTGAAAAACAAATTTACAATTTACAACGGCTTACAGCTGTCAGAAATTTATAACAAATATTTACAGAATTACATAAAAGATTTTCAGCTGTCTTCTATCAGTCTATAGTCCTATATCACAACTTTTGCATGCATTATACAATTTCTTCAAAGTTTAATTGACCATAACTCGAAAGTATTTCAATTGTTTTTGATGTAGTGAAAAGACAAACTCCTTTCATAATTGTTAAAGTATTAGTTCAGTGGTCAAGCAAGTTTATCTTATTTGAAAGAGAACTTTAAAAGAAACAAAATGGTGGAGAAACCGTTCAAGATTCTTATTTCGTTAAGGAGATATTAAAGTTTAAAACCTGTCTTATCTTTGTAGAAATAATTGGTGTAGTAAGTCTATTATGAAAGTTGGCGCCCTTATCCTCACATTCTTAACAATTGTTAATGTATTTGAAAGAAAATATATTTGTTTTCTTATTTAAATTATTTTCTTACAAACTTTCTTCCGGTGGTCAATTATAATTATCCTTACAAGATTCTGTTTTACTACCTTTTAAGTCACAAAATCGAAAGACAAATTATGATAGAATACATAAGGAATTTGAGGAATCTGAAGCAGTGACATTACAACTAGTCTGATTTCAGTCGTATCTACACAAATGATACCAATGCCTTAACGGAATAAGATTTTTTGAATGTTTTCTTTGCCGTTTTGTTTATTTTGAAGTCTTCTTCCATATAACAAGGACTGGCTTGACCCCTGAACGAATCCTTTAAAGCTCATTTTGGTGAAAATAAAATCTGTACCTGTCCATATACCTTTAAAGTGTTGTATTAAATAGGGAGACTGTACTGACCTAAGGGACCGTTCTCTTGATTTTGTACCCCAAGTGCCCCTTAATTACTGACCTAATGTACAGGGAATGTGTTCCCATTGAAAAAGTGCCCCTTTCTTAAAAGGAAGTGTCCCTTTTAATTTTACTACAAACAGGGGGCCGACATATGCATGCGCACATGACTTGGGAAGTGCCCCCTAAGAGGTCATTCCCCCCACTCTTCGAAATCTTACTACACCCCGGAATGAGGGTGCTCTTGAAATATTTGACCCTTCAATTCAAACTTTACTCCTCGCGTAAACTAAGCAATAATATAAATATATTCTTACCTATGACAGCGAACTTGACAATCACACACGTCAAACTGTCAAAAGCGGAGGGAGATCGCAAAAACAAGTCCGTGCACTGTTTATTCCTTTACACTATTCCTTGTATTCCTTTTAGTAATTTACTTTATAGGTTGTGTTCGCCACATATATGAATTCATATCTAAGCGTATCAGTCTTACAAGTCTAATCCCTTGTGATAAACCGGAAAATTAGTCAAAGAATTTGAAAGAGGAAACCCAGATTATCAATGAACGATAAATGAAATGGGTTGTTGTAAAATGCAATTTGAATTTTTGACTTAATAACAGGGAAGATGATCGTACTATCGTGTTAGCGGTTGTGAAGTAGAGCCAGTGGAATTCTAATGATCTTTTAATATTTTGAGGTTCTCACATGGCTGTTTCTTGTGGAATTTATGGCTGAGTTAGTTTTGTTCCCTTGAATGCTTGGCCGCAGAATTAGGACGTACACGATAATAAAAATAAATAAAAAGGTGCATCTATGACCCCATGACCCCCTCCACACACACACACACACACACCCTACATACATACATATATAAATATATATATATATATATATATATATATATATATATATATATATATACATACATACATACATACATACATATATACATACATACATACATACATACATACATACATACATACATACATACATACATACATACATACATACATACATATATATATATATATATATATATATATATATTCTTCTTGTAGAAGTGAAATATTATTTCTACCCCTGGCCAGTCCCACTCACGAGTCCCCATAATGTACCATTGCGCATGCATACATACATACATACATACATACATACATACATACATACATACATACATACATACATACATACATACATATATATATATATATATATATATATATATATATATATATATATATATATATTCTTCTTGTAAAAGTGAAATATTATTTCTACCCCTGGCCAGTCCCACCCCAACTGCTTCTATTTCAATAACCCCCAGCAAAAAAAAAATTGCAAGAACCACTAAGGGTTGCTAGCTGTAATCCATCACCAATAAAAGAAACAAAAACACAGAACTTACTCCCATAAAATAAAAAATCCTTTTCATCACAAAAAACTTTTACCCTCAAGATTTATCAGTACAGCTTCTTGCTCCTCTTCACCCAAACCAACGTCTTCTTCATGACCGTCGCTCCGCAACAGGTACTTTTCTGCATTTTGAATATTCATATCACAAAAATTTGCATAAATCAGGGCTATACTTTATACAAAATATGGATGTAGTGTTATGAACAAGAGGTCAATAGTGTCTCCATAAATTTGTGTTGTATGTTGCTGTACACAAACTATGCTAATGTACAGTGTAGAAAAACAACTTCAATAATCAATTACAAACAGTAAAAGCAACATGGAGTAGCCAACTTGAAAATAAAATATGTAAAGATGTGCATGAACAGTTTTGATGGACAAACAGCTTTCATTATAGCACTTTTGCTGCGGAATAATGTCCTATTTCTCCACTTTTGTTCGCTACAGGAGCCGAGAAGCCTAACTGTACATTATCCTGTGGTGAAAGGACTGTAAAGAAAGCTGTTTATCCATGAAACCTTAAAGAATATTTTCATGGTTTTTGTACAATTGTATTCAAAAGCGAATACTTTTAGAGCCAATTTGGTACAAAAATCCGGTTGATATCATATTCTGTTCAGGAGATATGGATTTTAAAGATTTCCCAATAGCATTTTAAAATTTTTGTACAGTATGATGAACTCGTGATTGATGATGTCATAGAGACAATTCCATTGCAAATGTTTATGTATTTCTTTGAATGTTAATTGGTCGTTTCTGCATGATTAGAAACAATTTTCTCAAAGTTATTGAAGTAGGGTTTATTTGGCAATGTATATAAATGCCTAACTTTCATCAATTTATTTTTCTAGCAGCTTTTACTAATAAAAAAGGATGATAGATTTTAATGAAATACATCAACTTTGTGGGAGAATGTGTGGCTGTGATTTCATACTGAGCCTTTTCCAATTTGTTTCTTGGTATTTTTTGTGAACCTTAAAATTTGAATATCTTTTGGTAGGAATAACATATCAACATGATTTTTGTACTAAATTGTGTCTAATATTTTTCTCTCTATTATGAAAGGTTATGAAAAAACATAGGAATATTCCTTTAAGTGAAGACTTACTTTATGGGAAGTTCAAACTATAACCTACAGTAGGTATTTTCACATCATTATGTCCACAAAATGCCATAGCTACTTACATGCTACTGCTAGTGGGTGTTAGGAGTGGATATTTTCTTACCTTAAGATTACTCCCCCCACCCCCTAAAGAATTTTGCCTCGAGTGAAATATCAAAATATGTCTAATTTGTGATATTCAATAATTGCCCTTCTGAAGTATGTCTTATCATTTCCATTCTTTCCATGGGCCATCATTTCACAACAGCCTCAGGCCACGGACCAATCGCATGACAAAACCAGCATCACGTGACAAACAAAACACATCAAAACAATCCTTGAATACAAACAAGCTGAGAGCGTGTGCAATAGGAATGTATGCCAGATGTCGGCGGTTCTCTTATCAGCCTTCCTTTGACAAACCCGAGTCTGCCCATTTTATAACGAACTAAAGATAACATTTTGTTTAATAAGCCACGATGTTATAGTGTGCAAATCTACCTAGAAAAAACACAAAATAAACAAGTATTTTGGGATTTTAACTGATCTCATTTAGATTTTTTCCAGCTATGACTACTATTCACGGGCCAGAGCAGATTGTCTGGTGGGCCAGATTTGGCCCACAGGCTGCCCATTAAGAATAGCCCTAATACGTGATCAACTCTGCAGTAAATAAATATTTTAAAAATGTATCCCCAGTAAATCCTTATTTTTTATGTAAAGGATAAAACAATACATGAAAGTCCCAAACATATAAATTGCTTCCTGGGAAAAATCACTCATGTGTTAGAATCTTTAATGTTTACAGATATTTCATGTTTAATCCACACACTATCTTCTACACCTTTTGCAATCTGCCCAAGCAAAGCTTTCATTCATGCACTTTGCTTAATGTAATAGAAACACTCAACAAATTGCACAAATAGAGAATATGCTAAGATTTTTAAAACTGTAAAGATCTGCATTTTGCAAGCAAATTTTTTTTTGCAAAGATTCGTAACACTCTAAGAGTGTTTTTGAAAGAAGACGGCCATTTGAGAAATTTAAAGGCAAGTCAATCTTAGCTAATAGGTTTTAGAATATCTACCTCTTGAGAAAAATGCTACCAAAATGCAGCAAGCAATAAAAGGTTCAGGTATAAGATATCAGCAATGTGCCATACACTGTGGTGGAGACAGGACAATAGGCAGGACTTTCTGCAGGGGAAAGAGGGGGCACAAGCACTTAAAGAGGGGCAGATTCTCCATATATCCTTTGTCTATATCAATCATTTTGATTTTATGCAAGAGGGGAACATACCTTCACAAGGGGCAATTCATTTGCAAGTAGCCCCCCCCCTCCCCCCCCATGAGATTTAAGATTCAAGCCAAAGAAGGCATGTTAAATGATTAATGTAGTGGTTCAGTATGCCTATAATAGAGGACAAATGAGAACCATAAAACTGTGAAGAAACTAAATTGACATCTTGTGCCATTTGAGAGATATGAGTTTTAAAGATGTCCTTATTTTATTTGAAAAAAAAAACAAAACTGGTTTATACAATTTACTTTACAGAGTAAATGCCATACCTTCACATTTTGTACAATTTTAATGAATGTTATCAGAGGTGTAGGAAGCTTTTGAAAACAAGGGTGTATGACCTTAAGGGGGCAATTCTCAAGTCATATACTTATGTCTGCCCCATCTGTAGATAATAAAATAAAAGAGGCACTTTTTAGAAAGGGGCACTTTCTGAAAAATGTTCATTTTTAGAAAGGGGCACTTTCTGAAAAATCTTCATTAGGGGCACTTTCTGAAAAATCTTCATTTTTAGAAAGGGGCACTTTCTGAAAAATGTTCATTTTTAGAAAGGGGCACTTTCTGAGAAATGTTCATTAGGGGCACTTTCTGAAAAATGTTCATTTTTAGAAAGGGGCACTTTCTGAAAAATGTTCATTTTAAAAAGGGGCACTTTCTGAAATATGTTCATTTTTAGAAAGGGGCACTTTCTGAAAAATGTTCATTTTTAGAAAGGGGCACTTTCTGAAAAATGTTCATTTTTAGAAAGGGGCACTTCCGAAAAATTTAAGGATGTGATGTCATTTCTTGTCTCATTTAAGTTTCCTTCTATATTTCCTAAATGTAATAACACATTTAAACTCCTTGTTTTGTTTTTTTGTCCTCTAGCATATAAGTTGACTGGGCTTGACCACACTAAACTTACTCTTTAATAAGCATAAGTAGTCTTTCACAGGTGTTTGCATTTTATGGCTCCAAAACACTAACACTATTGATCTATTGTTGGTGATAAATATCTAAATGTTACCTTGTTCATCCACCAGTTTGTGATCTGCTGCATCTTCATCCTTGAGGTACATTTCTTCATCACTTTGGTTTGACGCGTCATCTTGGTATGATGCGTCATCTCGGTATGACGCGTCATCTTGGCATGACGCGTCATCTCGGTATGATGCATCATCTCGGTATGATGCGTCATCTCGGTATGATGCGTCATCTCGGAATGATGCGTCATCTTGGTATAAATCATATCCTGAGTGCTGGGAGCTTTTCTCATCATCTGTATGAATGAAAAAATTTTACTTCACAATCTAACTTTGGTGTTGCATTTTACCAGCAAAGAAGTGGGACTTTTCCAGAGGAAGTGGGAATAATTGTAGTTTTGCCAATTTTTGAAAGTTTATCAGTGATTTTTGGGCCCAATTTGTTGCTTCCAGATGAACACAAAAATCAGGGATTTAGTAAACCTTTCAGATTAGAAAAAGAGGGGGGGGTTCTAATTACTGAATTATTTAAATTATTATTCTTTTTTTCTCAAAAAATGTTAGTAGTCTTAAGGTTCCTAGGCTAAATCTAACTGAGCAGCAAAAATGAAAAAATGGTCATCACCACTAAATCTGGAACTTTTAGCACATTTTCTAGACCTTTTACCCAACTAATTATTTTAGAGCAAATTATGACCCATCAAGTTTCCTTGGCTATACCCCTGATAATGGCCATTTTGTTTCTTTTCAGCTCAAAATGATTTCAACTCAAGAGCCAGGTTCTCGCCCGAATATGTTCAGATTTTTTTTTTTAATATTTTGCTGTATTCTAAGTTTGTCTCAAATAGATCAATATGTTGATGCAATAATAAATTCATATTGTTGCATAGTTTCAACGAATTCTGCATTCCAAAATTTATTAAAAATGTTTTCGGATTTCACTCTGACGCAATCCGAAGGAATTTAGCATATAAAATAACATTGGTTGGGGTGATACCATTGAATATCTTTGATTGAAATAAAGCTATATTTTCATTGGCTGGAGTGTCAAAATACCATCTGGCACATGTGTGGTCCAATTGGGGTATAACTTTTGTAGTTGATAGCTCATTTGGATTATAAATTGGGTTTAAAACCAAATTAAAAGCTACAGCTCTGGCTAAATAGCTTAAATAATTTATTTCAACCGTATAAAACACCTTTGAAAATCAGCATGAGTCCCCTGTCGCATTGAACGCATGACCTGGCTTGCAGTAATCTTACCCACAATAACTTGTTTTTTTGTTTGCAAGGCTACAGACTGTATTACTGTAACTTATGCATAAATCGAGGGCCTTTTTAAAGAATTTTTTAGTAGTGTACCTTTTTGATAGTTTTTTTGACTTGTTATATGCCCCCCTCCCTCCCCCCGGGTAAATTTTGCTTTCTTTTCATAAATTTTGCTTCCTTTCTGGAAAATTTCAAAACATTTTCATGAAAATGTTTCAAATAATTTTCTTCAATTTTCGGGAAATGTTACTTATTTTCGGAAAAATTTTCACCAATTTTGGGGTAATTTCCTTCAGTTCTGGACAAATTGTTTTCATTTTTGGGTAGGCCTACTATTTTCTAATTTCCAGAAAAATTTCTTTAATTAATGCAAAATTTTGCTCATTTTTGGGAAATTTTGCTCATTTTCAAAACATTTTACTTATTTTTGGATAATTTTGCTCACTTTCGGAAATTTTTTAGCCATTTTTGGAAATAATTTCTTTCATTTCCAGACAAATTCCTTTGTTTATAGAAAAATTTTCATCCAATTTCTGAAAATTCCCCAAAAAACATATGTTATGGGGTATCTTAAAGGATTCAGGGGTCAAGTAAATCCATCTCATATTAAAAAGGACTTCAAAAGTTTAAAGATCGTTTTAGTTACATTTTGTTATAATGATTGCCAATTGGAAGTGTATTTGTGGGATGATATTAGGTCTAGATGCTTATATTGATTAATTGTGATTCATTAATTGCAATAATTAATCATTTGCTCAGAATGGCTAATACATTAGCAATAGTTAAAATCATGTTGCAAGGATGTAAAATCCATCTCGATTTTTTACAAAAGTATTTTGCTCTTGGTATGTCTGAAATATGATTTCTATTTTACTTAAAAGCAAATATTGTAAATAAAATTTGCATCATATTGATGTTGAGGCTTAGTTTTTTAGGATTACTTGAAAAGCAATTTTCACATATTGAAACGATATTAAAGCTCCCATATGCAGAGGGGCAAATAGTGTCCTGGAGCACAGGGATTTTGGCCTCTATAGCGATGTAGGAACCACGGCAGCAAGGGAAGGGGGCATTGCCCCTGGCTCAAGAGTAAGAGGGCAAAAGGTGCCCTTTTGAAATAGTGCTGACGGGTGGACCAGTCTGAATCCTGCAGGCGCCCTTTTGAGGGGCATTGCCCCTGGCCCAAGATTTAGGGGGTAATGCCCGGTCTGAATCCTGGAGGTGCCCTTCTAAACTTATTTGAAGTTGTTCTAGGTCATTCTTGAAGCTTGAAAACAAATAGATATCCACTCACTCACAAACACTACATAATACATAGAGGTTGTCACATACATTTAGTATTCATTTGACATAATTAAAGCATAAAATTTAACCAGGAGTAACAACACCAAGGGCCGTGGTAGGAGGAGGTATGCCCCTAATAATTTTCTAAGCAGCAATTTTCAAAAGAAGCCTTTTACTTGTTCGCCCGATGGGTAATTGTCTACATTGGTCCTGGCTCCTTAATCTTTAAACCTACAGTATAGGCGGAATTTGCCCACTGAAAGTGTGAGATAGTCAAAAGTGACAAGCAAAAACTGTCAACTGACAAAAATGTCCCTTTAAAAAATAAAAATTACTGTAAAAAGATGCACATGAACTTAATTTTCTGCTCTTTGCTTCCCAGAGTTCTTTCCGACACCTCTGGCGCTTTGGGTCCCATAACAAAGATATTACAGTGTCATTGTACAGGGCTAGACCCAAATCAATTTTGCCCAGGGGTCTGTAAGGTTTACCAATGCTTCTAGGCATTCCCAACCTTTTGTTGTGCCACAACTAATCAAACTTGTATTCCTTTCTAATAAGCTAAGTCTACCCAATGTAACTCTCCTCCAACAAAAAGAGTCTTATACCCACTCCCCAAAACATATATTGAGCTACTGCATCATTTATGTTCTAGCATCACAACGATATTAAAGCTCCCTCTTGCATTTCCCCAAATATACATCAAACAAGTATTTCTTTCCTAACAACCCCAGCCTACTCGAATTAACAACCCACCAACAAAAAACAGGCTTGTAACCACCTCCAAAAATATGTTGAGTTACTACATCATTGATGTTCTAGTTTAAATTTTCCATTTTCAAAATTTTGAGCCCTGGGGAATTTGCCTCTCCAACTGCCACTGCAACTACTTTTTAAAGATGAAATATTGAATGACTCTGGTATCTAACTTTCATGTACTCAATAAGTCTGCATGCAGGAAAGATGAGTAACACCAGGATATAATTAATATGAGCGACATAAAACTATTATGAAATCTATTGAAAGCCATATGAAAATCAATCAAAAATCTATTATTGAAAAACTTTGCATTGACTTTCTGCCAAAATAATTAAAAGAAAAGCATCTGACTCAAAAATATCATTTTTGAAACTTGAACAAATTGCACTTCATAAAATCCTGGCTCCCATAATTGTAAAAATAGACACATTTTTGGTTTCCTTAATCTAGATTTATCCCTTAAGTCTACAACAATTAAATTCATCCACTACAAAATCTTTCCCAACTTTTTGCAAAAATTGTTACACAAATATCCAATTTAATTTCTAGCTAGTTTCTTTATTATGAACAAAACAAGTGAAATCAATATATTTGTAGGTGAGGTAGACCCACCACTTTCCACTAATCCTTTATCAGCCACTACAAATGGTAAAGTAAATATGTAACACATACCTTCATGTACCTCTGGTGTATACAGATTGTTAGGACATTCATCATTCAGATGGCCCATACCACCACATTTCTCACAATTTTCTAAAAATGAAGAAAAAAGAGTTTTAGGAAAACTCAGAAAAATTTACATCGTTTTGACTCATTCATGTGAAAGCAATTTATCGTGTCATACAGGATGAAATCCTTTGTGTTCCTTTTCATGTTATTTTCTAAAGGATTATTGCAGTTTCAGCAATCAAAGGCTTTAAAGGCCAGTTGTCGTCTCTAACATACGAGGTAAATGAATTTCAAGTCCTGTGTTTCAATTGGTTGAAACACAATGGTATAGATGGCCTTTAAAAGAAACAAAATGGTGTAGAGAGCATTCAAAAATCTTATTCCATCAAAAGATAAACATCTTCCATATACTACAAAAGTGCCAAAAGAGATCAAATTCATTACTTGAAGTTGGAAACTGGAATTGGACGCAAACAGTCTCGTCGTGTCCTACCCCTTCACAGTTTTTACACGGAGCTGACAAAGAAATAAAAAACAAAATTGATGAATTATTCACCTGTACTATTCAAGCTTACAAAGACTATGATCATGCATAAGTCACATTGGCTATAAATAAAAAACATTTACTTAACCCTTTAATACTACCAGCACTTTTTAAAAATGGGCCTGGGTGGCGGTGTCAAAGACTGGGCACCCAAAACAGCAATAATATCGCTGCGTGGTAGATTAAGGGTTAATCACAGGCTAATTATTGAAGGGTCCTGTGTCGTCCGAGCAGCAAAGTCGGGCTCGTTCCACTTCAGTGACCCAGTGGTCCGCCCACCAGGACCATGCTGCATACTTGTCATGGGTTGATTAACCCTTACTCTACCAGCACTTTTTTGAAAAAATGCGCCTGGGAGGCGGAGTCAAAGACGGGGCACCCAAAACGGCAATAATATCGCCGGTGGTAGAGTAAGGGTTAAGACACAAAGATAGGGAAACCTCACCTAACAATTGGCTGCCGGACAGCAACTTGAATTATCAAGTCTTAATTCATCACACTTCCAATCAAAATCTGAATTTGCAAAATTCTACTTGACAACACATAAAAAGCTTTTAAATGGTCACTTGCTAACTGATTTTAATGGGAGTTTTTGCTATTTGCATTGTTAAAAAAATATTTTGGGGTAATGTTAGCTAAATGTTTGCTGGTACCCCTACCTGCCTGAAAGATGGAAAATATTGTACCCATTTTTACTTTCTGTTACTATTGTCAATAGCTAAAAAAGGCATCTTCTTCTTTCTTTTGCATTGTAATTTATTAAGAAGAGACCAATACACCACTAATGTCCAGTCCCAGGTAGGGAAGGGAATGAAGGGTTTGGCCTTCCCCCCTCCCTCCCTTGCACAACTCCACTTTCTTTAGAAATAGTGTCATCAAAGTCTCAAATAAGGATAAATATTTCTATGATATTATTTTTTCTCTTTTCTGTTCAGGGCTCGACACCAAGTGGCAGGGCAGACCCTGGCTCCTCAAATAATGTCCAATTTTAAAATAGACCTTAACCTCTTCACCCGATAGGTAATTGCCTCCATTGGACCTGGTCCCCTCAATATCAAACTTGTGTCCTGGGCCCTTCTGTTGCAGTCTATTTGAAATACATTATTATTGTTTGTTTGATGAGGCTTAACGGCACCACAACAACAAGGGTCAAATTGTGCCTGAGAGGTCAGATCATTCTAGAGGTAGGAAGAAAAGGAAACAGGGGGAGAATCAGAGAATTCAAGAACAAAAAGTCATATAGCTGTGATCAGAGAGGAAGTGCATGGTTGAAACAAAAACAAAGTAGAGAGAGGGGGTGGAAGAGGAGAATTAAATATGGTTGTAGAGGGAAGCATGATAAAGGAAGGAGATCATTTTATCCGAAGGATTTTTCTGGAAGAACTCAGCAATTGAGTTGTGGGGAGCGAGGGAAGCTCTAGGAAGGTTGTACAGGGGGCAAGCAAGGAGAACGTGATGGATTGTGAGGGTGCAATGCCAATTGTTGCAAAGGGGTTGGGGGGAGCCAATAAGGAGGTGGGAATGAGTGAGTGAAGTGGGTGTGACCTATTTTAGCACGGGTAATATGAACGTTGTCGATACGAGAGAGGTTGTTGATGGTGGGTTTGATTGGAGTTGTGGGCTGGATGACATGGTGTTTGTTATCAATTTGGGAGTTCCATGAGGTTTGCCAGCGGTCACAAACAAGGGAAGCGATAAGCAGTTTGATGTCAGAGAAGGTTTTGGGAAAAGGGGTAGGGAGTAGGTTGAGGGCAAGCTTAGCGGCTGCATCAGCCCTGTCATTGCCAGGTTATGGCTGGGTATGCAGAAGAAAAAACACTTTTCCTGTAGAGGGTGGGCTAAAGGAGTTTCCTGAAAAGGAGGTGGGATGCGAGGTTATCCCATTTAAGATTGAGTAAAGAAGTAAAAACAGCCTTTGAGTCGGAGAAAATGGCAAAATTGCTGAGCGGAGAGTACTCAATAAAGTTGAGGGCGAGGGGAATGGCCTTAGCCTCGGCTGAAAAGATGGATGAGTAGTTGTGAAGTCTGCTACTGAGGGTGATGTCTTGGATGACGGCAGCAGCAGCTGTCTTGTTGCCTTCCCTGGAGCCATCAGTATAGATGGAGGTGTAATTTGAGAGTTGGTCTTTGATTTGGTTGTGGAGATTGATGAAGAGGTTAGGGTGGGTTTGAGTTTTGTTATGAGTGGAGAGGCCTAGGTGGACAGAAGGGTGGTCCAAGGAGGAAAAGTGGAAGGAAAAGTGGGCCAGGAGAAGGTGCCGAGAGTGGCGGGGTTGATGCCGAGATGGAAGCTGTCTGATTAAATGCGTAAGCTGAAGGGAGGGGATAGGGCTTTAGTCCTATCAAAATGGGTGGAGAAATTGTAAACAGGTTTCTGGGTGTTGTTGAGGACTCTAAAAGCATAGGAGAGGCTAAGCTTTCTACATCTAAGTAGAAAGGGGGTTGTTGGCTTCAACATGAAGGCTGGTGATTGGGAAGGTCCTGTAGGCATCCAGACAAAGCCTGAGGGCTCCACTTTGGATGGTGCTGATGTGGTTGAGGTATGAGTTGTGAGCGACACAGTAGACAATATTGCTGTAGTCAAGCTTGGCACAAATGGTGAGCCTTAAAATTTTGAGGAGAGCATGGCGGTTCGCACCCGAAGTGGTGTTGGAGAGGAGGCGGAGGAGGTTGAGTGAGCGGTTGCATTTTAGTTTCAGGTTGGTGATGTGTTGCTTGTAGGTGAGCTTGGGGTCTAGAGTTAGACCCATGAGCTTTGTGTGTTCAACTTTAGGGATGCGATTGCCATTAAGCACAAGGTTTGGGTTGGGGTAGAGGTTGCTGAAATGACAGAAGTGCATGCAGACTGTCTTGTCTTTGGAGAATTTAAAACTGTTATTGTTGCACCAGACTTGCAGCTGGTTGAGGCTGATTTGGAGCCTATTTTTAACAAGAGGAAAGCTAGGGGAGGAGTAGAAGATGGTGAAGTCATCCACGTAGAAGGTATGTTTGATGTTGGGGCCAAGGTTGTCTGCGATGTCATTAAACCTTACTCTACCAGGCGGTGATACTATCGCCATTTTGAAACTACCTTTTCCAAAATAAAATTGGGACCTTACCAACATTCTATAGGGGTGCAAATAGTTTTATTGCAAAGATCTCGGAAAGATGTTTTATAAAAAAAAAAAAATTTTTTTTTTTTTGGGGGAGTCTATACTTACATTTTTTCGGCAAATTTTGTCCAAAAATTCAGAAATTTACCTTTTTGTATAAAATATCCCGAAAAATGCATATTTTGGAAAAATTTACAAAAATTGCTTAGAAAATAAATTTATATATTTTCTTTTTATATATACTATATAGACAAATTATATTGTCCAAATCTAATCACATTTTGCTCATACCTGGTCATTATTTTCAAATTATTTGTTATGTAAAATTTTGTGATTTTTGACCTCTTTTTGTTAAAAATCGTGTAATTCATCGCTATATCGTAATGAAAAGTTTCAAACACCATTCTGTAGCGTAAACAACGTGCTTTCACATGGATTGCTGCAATAAAAGACATACCTTCTCAATGGTTGCTAAAAAGTTTTATAGCTACGTCACTCGAGTTATTTTTAGATTTTTTGACATCTACATTGAGGCGACAGAAAAATGTGTATCTCGAATCTTGTTTGAAAGTGAAACTGAGGATTAGGAAATGTCAGGAGGCTATCGCCAGTGGTGGAGATCTTTTAGTACCTGGACCCAACCCAGAAAAGGCCTAAAGATGATCAGAAGCAGGTAAAATGATTTTTTCAAATTTCTAAAATCGCGAGTGCATTTTTCAAACTTCATGCTTACTAACGTTACTCGTTAGGCTTAACGTTAGGCATAGCTAATGTTAGTTCTGATTCGTTCAAAATTAAGCAAAAGCAGTGTAATTTAGCTGCGTTTATTTACTTGAAATGATTATAAACAAGTAAATGGGTCACTAATATCCAACGTTATCAACATGAATTGTTTTTATTATAGTAATTTTGGATGAAACTTTACAGTCAATCTTGAATTTGTAGTGCAACAGTGCCCATATACCTATTTCGTGAATTCTCGATTCCAAGTTGTGAGGTTGTGGTGCAGTGGAGTAGGATTGAAATTTTAAGGGAAAAGGGTCCCATGTTGTTGAAAAGAGAGACATGTTGGGGCAAGATACCAAAGGTGGGGGCCAAGCTGTCCCATGTAGGGGGAAGTTATTTTCTTTGAAGGAATTTGGATCCTGGAAGAGGGCCATATTTTCTATTTTTTTGAGGGGGTGTGGGATGGCATTTTCCCTGGTTCCCCCTCCTAATATAAATAAGCCAGAACCCCCACCCCACCCCCAACCCCTGTATTTTTTTGGAAACAGTTGAAATTGTACTTCTCTGAAGGATTTTTCTGTATTTGGACAAATTTATCGATATTTCATATGCAGTACCAACTCACTGAAGGATTCAAAGTTTGGCAATGTCAACATGATTACTGATGCTTTGAACAATTTTTGAGTACCTTTTTTTACTGAGAATTTCTACAGGATTCAACAAAAGTAACTTTCTACAAGACTTTCAGTATATCCTGATTAAATAAAAGTATTTTCAAAGCTTCCAATGGCTAAAATTGGTTCATAAACTGAAAATTTCAAACCTGCGCAATGAGGTAAATTAGCTCATTTGTATAACATTTTTATTGAAATTTTGGTGTAAACATTTCCTTCTCATACTATATTAGTTGTGTGCATCATAGAAAGGAACAATGCATGTTTATAGGAAAGAATAGTGCCAAATCCTATCTGATAGGTCATTGGCAAAATCAGTGGTCAATTTTTAGGCCAAAAAAGGTCCAAAAAAATTAAAATTGACGTATGAATTTTTTTCTTGCTCCAAAAAAATCAAGAGTACTATTAAATGAAAGGTCCTTCTTTCAACAATTCATCAATTTTATCAATAATTGTTTTCTAATTAGCCACAAGAAAGCAGAATATCACAAAGATAGCAGTTTTAGGACATTTAATAATCTCAATCAATGACCTCAATTGCATAAATTTGCATAATCCACCAGATAATCATGCAAACCAACGTAAAGTTTAAAGTCTTAGCTTTCATATAACATAAACTTACTACAGTAGAAAATGAAGATAAATTTGTGAAAAAGCCCCCTTTCCAAAAAGTTCCCTAAAATAAGACTTGTAATCTCAAATGCTCTGGTAGAGTAAGAGTTAATGCTCAGGTTGAAAAGAGTTGGAGAGAGGATGCAGCCTTAAGGGTGCGGGTTGGAGAGGGTGTGGCCAATACGAATTTGGAACTGCCTGGGTGAGAATTTAAAAAAAGAGGCCAATGGTGTGAAGTTTGGGGATAATGTCGAAAGCTTTCTCGAGGTCAAAAAAAAAATGGCAATGAGGTTTCTTTTTTTGCAAAAGATTCCTGGAAAGCGGTGTCAAGTGTAATTAACTGGTCCAGGGTATTGTGACATTTTCGGAAGCCGCTTTGGTGAGGGGAGAGGATTATATTGGTCTCAAGGAACTAGTTTAGTCAAGGCGGTGTCAAGTGTAATTAACTGGTCCAGGGTATTGTGACGTTACCAGAAGCCGCTTTGGTGAGGGGAGAGGATTATATTGGTCTCAAGAAACCAGTTTAGTCTCTGGTTAGTGATCCTTTCCATAATTTTACAGAGACAGCAGGTGAGGGCGATGGGGCAGTAGCTGGAGGGATTGGTATTGTCCTTTCCCAGTTTGGCGACGGGGGTGGCGATAGCTGTCCTCCAGATAGGGGAAAGGAGTGTGAGGACCAGATATGGTCAAGGATGGTGAGTAGGGTAGTGGTGGCCTTGTTGGGGAGGTGTTTTAGGAATTGGTAGGGAATGTTATCTGGGCCCTTGGAGGTGCAGCCAGCATCATGGATGACTGATTTAATTCAGAAAGGGTGAGAATGTTGTTATAGCTCTTGGTGTTGTCGGAGGGAAAGGTGATACTCTGGGTTTCATCGTGAGCTTTTTTAGCTTTGAAAGCATTGGGGTAGTTGGCCGAGGATGAGATGTTGCTGAAATACATTATTAGGTCAGATTATCTTCAACACTTCTAAGAATGAATACCAGATAAATGGTTCACTTACTGGCTATAACAACGGTTGGTTCTCCATCATCTAATGTGGTAGAATCCATATTGCTTCCTTCTGTTGAAGTTTGTCTGTTTCTTTCTGATTTAGGCATCCGATTCCTCACCCTTTTCTTACGAGTTTGGTTGTTTGCACTCGTCTCTCCTAATAAGAAAACAATTTCAAAGATCCTTGTTTTTTAAACTACTACTCATTGGAAATAGACATAATCGTCAAACATTTCAAAGAAATACAATGTGTGCAAAATAATTTGTCTCCAGACAATTGAAGAAGGAACTTTATGAAGCTAAACTTCTGATTTTTTAACCTAACACAGTTTGGCCTTTCAGGGCTTAGTAGATGGCAATGAGAGTTATTGCACATCCGTCCCCTCGAGAATGTAACACCTTACCTCAGGCTAGCCACATAAGAGTTTGTGGCCTTACAGGAACTTAAATAACATTTTCTCAGATATGGCTCCCATTAATTAATTTTTGCCCCACCTAAATTTAAGCTAGCTACAGTATACTGCCATGGTACTTGGTAATACCTTATGTAATAGGAATACTGTCTGGCATGTCTGAAGGGGACTAGTGGAGGTTTAGCCTATGTTATGTATTAGCCCTAAATTTTGTTAAAGCCATAAATGTAATTAAATGAAATATCAATTCAATCTTAGAAGAAATAGGGGATCTTTTTTCTAAGATTGAATTGATATTTCATTTAATCACATTTATGGATTTAACAACAACAACAAAAATTTGCATAAACTGAATTATCATTAATTTTAGACCAAACATATTCAATTTCGGACCAAAAATACAATTTTGGACCACAAATCTCAAATTAAACAAAATTTACAAGTACGAGCTAAAAATCTTGAAGTTTGGACCATAATCTATAAATAAGGAACAAAAACATTCAATTTTGGATTAAGATAAGGAGGTGAACTTCTGAATAAGATGTGGTTTTAGAGGTTAAGGGGTTAAAGCCCCCCACCCCTCCAAAAAAAAAAAAAAAAAGAAGAAAAGCAGACGTTGACCATGTAGTACAAATATGACTCGGTAACATCTCTTACCTGGCATTGCAGCATTTTGCCTGGGCATGGCATTGTCTTGGTTGCTATGTCTTCTTCCTCTATTACTAGCTGTGTCATAATATTTTAACCAAGAAAAAGCTTTAATGAGACAACCAGGTTATAAACCATCAAGCTTCAACAACACAATGACACTTATAATTACAGAGGCAACAATATCATAGCAGTTTTTTCCCTACAATCCCTATTCAATGTTGGGATGTGATTTAAAGGGTAAAAAAAAACATTTTGGTGAGATATGTGCAACATTGAAGAGGGGCATAATGGAAGTGGGGCATAAAGGAAGAGAAAAAAAGGGACAAGTGCTTTTGTCTGGGATTGTAGATGCATAAATATTTGTTTTTAAGATTGTATCAAAATACAAAAATGCAGCACTACATGAGCAAATAATGATCATCAACCTTGTATTTTAAGCTTTCTTAGTGAAAAACGATGAAACTAAATACTTAATCTTCACTCCTGAATCTAAGCTAGCTACTGCCCATGGGGCCATTGGTAATTGTTCAAGTAATGAGAATACTGGTTTATTATTCAAAGATGACTTGCATCTCTTACTTAGCATTGCAGTATCTTGACTTAGCGTTGCAGTATCTTGACTTGGCATGGTATTGTCTTGGTTGCTATGTCTTCTTTCTCTGTTGCTAGGGATGTCATGATGTCTTGGCTGAGGAACACCTGTATGAGACAACCAAGTCATAAACTACAGCAACACGATCACACTTACCGATAACTCCAGAGGCTACAATCAGAGATACAAATTTATCTTGGCAATTTTCCCCCTCCTACCTTTATTTAATTCAATGTTGAGATAAAAAAAAACATTTTAGTGAAATATGTGCAACACTGAACAGCGGTATAAGGGGAGGAAAAACTCTTTTGTCCGGGATTGTAGATGCGTTTAAATAGATAGTGCAAGGAATTTCATATTGTTATGACGGTATAAAAATTCCGAAAATAGCACTATAGACAAGAACAACAGGGCACATCTACAGATCACATTCTATCTGTGTACCATATATGACGCAGTTACAATGTAGCCTTCATGAGATATCATGTTTACAAGCATAAATCACATACGATGAGCCGTTGTGAAGCAATGGTGAATTAAGAATCACTGGATATAATAGAGCCCAGGCTACGACTGCTAGACCATGAAAGTCTTCAGCAAAGAAAGAATAAAGTTGATGAAAATTTAAAACAAACTCACCCCGTCCTCTACCGCGATCTCCAGATGGCGCCCTTCTTATGTGAAGTTCAACCTTAATGAGGTTCCCACTATATATTGTTCCTGCAAAATCAAATCATAAAAGTTATACTCTGGGAGAAATAATTTTTCCAATGTTTTAAATTGAAGAAATTGGCAAATCATTTAAAATTACCCATCATGGAATTAACAACAATATTGAAAGTCAGATATTTTGTGATATTGTGAGGAAATTTGCTATCTAAATAGGCCTAACTTAAAGAATTGGTATTCATAAATTTAAATTGTGATCATTTGTCCAAGTTGGTTGGTATACAACTAACCTCTGCAAAATCATTTTTATAAGGATTACCAACACAATGAATTTCTATTGTGCAAATTGTCTGCCTTTTTTGGAATGATTTTGGCAATTCCCCTCTCCCCATCTCCCTTTAGCTATGCCACTGTCTACATGTAGAGGCAACATTAGCAAAATTACTTTAAACTCTATTAGAAGCCATGAAAGTGGCAACAAATTCCATCAAACTCATTTACAAATTGATGTATACAAATGCATGACGTATTAACTGGTATCTTTTTTTTGTAAACCTTTTGTTTTTTAAATGTCTTTTATAATTATAAGCAGCAATTTCTGACCAAATGCGTTTCAATCTAAAACATTTTAGCAGGAATTGACTTTGCATCATTTTCAGTGACTGAGATTATGGAAAGAAAGTTAAAGAATTACATAAAATTTTGAGCTGCACATCAATCCATGACAATTCTTTGGTCAACTTCAAACTGTGACCACCTATCTCATGAGGTTTAGCTGAAACATGCAGTAAATTACAGAAAGTCAAAGCATTACTACCTGATAGTAATTCAAAAACCTGAATCATACTGCCACCTACTCAATTGAGAAGAGGGGGGGGGAGTAAAAGAGTGCTAAAATTCTAGTTGTGTTTTAATTTCAACTGTGTTTTTTTGTTAGTTTATTTGTCCACTTGTCATCAACATATCTCAATGTGCTCAAATCAAGAATTCACAACATACACTCATAAGAGCGATTCCTTACTTCAGGAATAAGTCATCATCTAGTGACTTTCATCTGTTACATTTCTAACACATGAAATACAGACTTTTTATGCACAAAAGAAGTGATCCTGCTGGCTGATAATATCTTTGAATTCTTTATTTAACCAGTGAGATATTTCCAATTTTATTAGTGTACACCTGTAAAGGTATTTGTGTCTACAGTGACATATAGCGGTTCTGTGAAAGAACATCAAATTCTGAGTAAAATGCCCTTGAAATCTTTGAAAAAGCTTGCATAGTTTTTCAGTTATGATCAAGCAAAGTTTCAAGATTTTAGAATTCATGCAACCTTTGTGATGTCATCAAATGAACACAGCTTAATATCCTTAAGTTGTTCTTTTAAGTTTATTTTTTAGTTTTAACCAGATATATAAGTTTGATTTCATCTTTGCTGATTACATGTTGCCTTAAGGGGTATAATCAAAGACATGTTTATCTTTATATGTCACATATTATTGTGCCAAAAAATTGTGAAAATGCTGTAAAATGGTCAATTTTTAACTGATTTTTATCAAAATGTTGCTATTTTCACGGTTTATAACAAATTTTCTTCCAATTAAGCTCAAGTTGTTGGTTCCTACCCATAGGTCTTTAACAATCAATTAATGGACTGTAAGTGAATGCAAGTGGAGTACTGCACCACTCATTTAAAATGTTCAACAAAAAATGTAATTATTATCAAGGATCCCCACACCACAGGGGAAATCTTCCCTTCCCTTCACCACACGGGGAAATAATTGCCCTCCATTACAAAGGCAAAAGTAATCACTATCAAGGATGCCTACACCATGGGGGAAAAACATGGGCAATCTCCCCCTTTCCCTTCACCACATGGAGGCAATAAGTGCCCTTTATTACACAGGGGAAAGTAATCGCTATCAAGGATGCCTACACCATGGGGGAAAACAGGGGTAGCCTCTCCTTCTCTTCACCACATGGGGGCAATAAGTGCCCTTCATTACACATGGGTAAGTAATCACTATCGAGTATGCCTACACCATAAGGGAAAACAGGGGAAACTCCCCCCCCTTCTATTTACCACATGGGAGCAATAAGTGCCCTTCATTACACAGGGCAAGAATACCCTCCACTAGACAGGGGGTGCAAAGTTTTCATCTTTAAATAATGTCACCTACAATTGTTTCTTACCAGGTTCATTAAAGTCAATTTATAGATTGAAAGTGCTATTTTCATGAATTTTGCCCTTCAGTCCCACCCCACCTCCCTGCCCTGTTTACATTCGGCATCACTAAACATTGTTCTTACTTACCATTCAAATAAGTGATGGCTGAATTAGCCATGTAACGGTCATTGTACGTAACAGTAAACCTTCCTGTGTTTTTGTAAATCCAAATCATTGGTTTGCCTGATCTGTTGTCCGTCTATAAGAGATGAAATAAATATTCATGAAATATCAAACAAAGTTATTCACAAAGAGATGTGGTAATCAGGGGCTTCAGATTAGAGTTACAGGGCCTCTGACTCAGGGAGAGTCAGGGGCATGGTACCACCAATAATTTTCAAAATAGGCCTTTACCTCGTCACATGATGGGAAATTGCTAACATTGGTCTTGTCCCCCCCCCCCTCCCCACCTCTCCAATCTGAAACCTGTGTCAGTAAGCCTGAGTTTTCTGGAATTTAAATTACAATCAAACAAAGTTTCTCCAAATACATCAATGATCTTACAGTCTATGGACATTTCTATACTGGCTAAAAGACTATCAAAAGCTGAGCAGATCAGGTTTTAAATTTAAAAAAATAGCACTTCTAGCTTATTAGTTCTGGCTGATCAAAATTTGATCAATTTTTAATTCATGCAAAATTTGTGACGTATGACTAGGCAGACAGCTACAAATCATTTTGTAATCCTTTAAATTTCTTTCCTAAATCTTAGTCACTGAAAATGATGGGAAAGAATATTCCTGATTGGGGTATGCAGCAAAGACCAAAAACGTTTGTGTCAAAATTTGCTGCACCGCTTCAAAGAATTGTGATAGACATTTAAAAGCAAAGAATTTACAAAAGAAAACACCGAGGTTGCTCTGTAATGATCGTAAAATTTACAAAAAATATTTAAACTTAGTGCCTGAGAATAATAAAAACGCTGTAAAATGGTCAGTTTAACAGATTATACCATTAACAAACTTACTCTGAAGCACTCTGGGAGAATGACTTCATTAACTCGTCATATTTTTACCCGCCAACGAAGTTGGATCGAGGTTATATTTTCGCCTCTGTTTGTTTGTCATCAAGATATCTCAAGAACTGATAATTGGTTTTGGATTTAATTTGGTGTGTGGTTTTGTTACTGCTTTAAGAAAGAAGTAAATAAAATTTGGGACATATTAGAACAGGGGAAGGATGTAAATAAGAAGGGGGGGGGGGAGGGGAGACATTTTAAGGTGAGTGTGTGTCATTAGAATATCTCAAGAACTGATAATTGGAATTGGATTAAATTTGATATGTGGTTTCATTATTGCTTAAGAAACAAGAAATTCAAATTTGGGACATATTGGTATGGGGGAGGGGCAGAAATTAAGGGGTGGGGATCTTTAGGGTAAGGTTTGTCAAGACAAAGTTGAAACTTTCTGATGAAATGTGGTGAACAATGAATTCATACCATGAAAAGAAATCCAACAATCAATTATCTGGATTTAAAAGATATTTAAATCAAGTAGTCTCTGGAATTAAAGAAAATGAAAGAATCTGTTTCTGCCATGAATGGAAAATGATGGAATGTGAATCTTGAATGAAAGGAACTCAAACATTGAATGCTTCGCCTGAATAAAACTAAAAACAATGGTATAGCCTTAGATGAAATCCAGTCAGAAGATACTCTTCAAGTGTTCAAAATGCAAATAATCATTACAGATCAAAACTTAGGAAGAATCTTGGTGGACGTAGGATTGCTGAGGTAGATTATATTGAGTATGGGGATCAAATGAACTCTACAATTAATCTAGGCATGCTGGGATTGCAGTGGGAGCAGAGGTATGCGCTCTACAGAGTGCTAATATTCTAGTTATATTTGTTTAATAAGGTTATTAAAAAGTTCTTGACCTAAAATGTGGCTGGTTGGTTCGTTGGTAGGGGGCTTAATGATAAGCACCACAACAGTGATGGTCAAGTTATGCCAGAGGTTATGTCAGATGTGAAAAGAGCGAGGGGATAGTGAGGTGAGCACAAGGTAGGGAAAGGAGATGTATGTTTACTTAATGAAATATTCACCTTGATGGTACCAATAGCACCAAAATGTTCAGCAATCTTCGTCTCATCAATATTTGTAGGCATTCCACTCACATGTACTGTATCCTCTCGAACAATCCTTTCAGGTACTGGGTCTGCAAGAGAAAAGTTAAGGAGTGAGGTTAACTGGATGCACAAGGGGAAAATTTTCCTCCAAAGGTCACTTCCCCCCCCCCTTCCTTCCAAATCCCTTAACATAAAACATGGCTGGTTGGTTGATTGGTTGGTGGGTATTAACGATAAGCACCGCAACATTGATGGTCAAGTTGTGCCTCCGAGAAGACGAAACTGTCCCTCTCATGCCACCTCTCCTGGCATCAAAATTCTGGCAGCGGCACTAATTGCACACGGACATCAACCATCCAAAACATTACACATATGGTGTAATTCAATGCTGCAGAATAATAGGGTTATATACTTCTTTTAGATAGTTTTTACCCAGGGTGGGAGGAGGGGGAGGGGGGGGGGAAGTATTGTCATCATCATTATGTTCTTCTGTCCAATTGTTTTCAGCCCAGTCATTTTCATGATCCTGGCGCATCCCTGAAATTTACATAAACAACAATAACGGCCCACAGTAGGCCTTGTCTGTCCCACTTCTCTCCAAGAGTTAAGAGTTACGTGTAATTAGCACATGTAATTAACCAAAACAATAGCCTTTCTTCCCATTCCCAGATTGTGGTGCCTGGCAGAGGCCAATGATGAGTTTACCTTATAAAGACAGTCCCTGAACCATTTCTCAAGGTCATGACCATCATATTAAAAAGTTTTGCATTATTATACACAATTGATCTTTGATAAATCATGCTATTCATGCTTAAAATCATAATCTGAGACAATGTTTGTTTCATAGCACTGCATTTTGATACCATAAGTTACTGTGCCATTATAAAGATGAAACAATCTTTTTTATTTGACCTAACAGAACAATCCACTCATTGATTTCTTCTTCTCTTAAGCATCAGTGTTATATATCACACTCAGAAGTTGGAGGACAAGTCAAAATCCTGGCACCATACACTTCCTTAGAAACTTACCACCGTATATATAAAAGTATGTATATGCAATAAAGAGCATGTGTAAATATCAATGAAGTAGAAATGGAACTTGTTACAGGCAGTAACTGGTTGAAACAGGTATATATCCTTACCATCTGAAATGTCCTGATAAAAACAGACACACTAATAACTATTTTACATGGTTTTTAATTTTACACACTGTACCTGTTAAAACTACTGGCAGTTAGTAACCACTAGGAGCAGTTAGTAACCACTAGGAGCAGTTAGTGACCACTAGGAGCAGTTGGTAACACTAGGAGTAGTTGGTAACCACTAGGAGCAGTTAGTAACCTAACCACTAGGAGTACTTAGTAACAACTAGGAGCAGTTAGTAACTACTAGGAGCAGTTAGTAACCACTAGGAGCAGTTATTAACCACTAGGAGCAGTTAGTAACCCTAGGAGCAGTTAGTAACCACTAGGAGCAGTTAGTAACCACTAACCACTAGGAGCACTTAGTAACCCCTAGGAGCAGTTAGTAACCACTAGGAGCAGTTAGTAACCTAACCACTAGGAGCAGTTAGTAACAACTAGGAGCAGTTAGTAACCACTAGAGGCAGTTATTAACCACTAGGAGCAGTTAGTAACCACTAGAAGCAGTTAGTAACCTAACCCCTAGGAGCAGTTAGTAACAACTAGGAGCAGTTAGTAACCATTAGGAGCAGTTGATCCAAGTAAACTAATTGGGAAATAATAAAAGGCAATTTTCCAATGGGTGGTATTAAAAACTGTGGTGATGCTTTGCAGGACACATGGGGAACATTCCCCCTACAAATTAAAAGTGCCCTCTACCCCAAATGAAAAACTGTCATTACAAACATTGACACATGACTTCGCACCTGGACCACTAATCAGGGTTTTGCCACTTGAGAATATATTTGCTCTCCCCCATTTTTTCATCTTGATGTTTGCCATGTGTGCCTCTCCAAACCAAAATATCTGCCAATGCCACTGACTATGTCCTCTCTTATCTCAATATATTGCCAATACCAGGGATCAGCACCAGGGAAACATTCAGCACCTGTAATATTTGCAAATGATTGCTGAGAACACAAAAGATCTTTGCTTGAAACGAAACAATGGCAGAGTTGGAAAAAAATTCACATAAGTGTTTGCATCATGCATAAAAATGCTTCTCTATTTTTATTTTGCAAGAGCTGCTGATGAAAATTAATGCTATGGGGAGCTTCTGGCAAATAACAATCAATTTACCTCCTGGTCTGTTTCTTTTACCCCTAAGTCTGCCTCCATTCACTGGTGGGGCAGTGACTTGAACCCCACTAGCAAAGTTTCTCTCCAGTTTATCAATGTACACACATGGCGCACTGGTTCTATGCCCCTCTAAACCAAAATATCTGTCGTCATCACTGACAATGTCCCCTCTTATTGAAATATATTGCCAACACCAGGGATCAGCAATAGGGACACTTTTAACACCTGTAATATTTGCAAATAATTCCTGAGAGCACAAAACATTTTTGCATGAAAATAACACAGCTTAAAGGTGGAATATCTGAGTTAGAAACAAGTTTCACATTAATGGTTGCAGCATACATCAAAATGTTTCTTATTTTGAATTTTGCAAGAGCAGAGATGAATGCAATGGGGAGCTTCTAGGGGCAGTTGGTAACCACTAGGGCTGTTGGTAACCACTAGGGGCAGTTGGTAACCACTAGGGGCAGTTGGTAAACACTAGGGGCAGTTGGTAAGCACTAGGAGCAGTTAGTAACCACTAAGGGAAGGTGGTGACCACTAGGGCAGGTGGTAACCACTAGGGGAATGTGGTAACCACTAGGGGCCATCTGTATCCACTAGGGGCAGTTAGTAACCACTGGGGGCAGTTAGTAAGCACTGGGGGCAGTTAGTAAGCACTAGGAGCAGTTAGTAACCACTAGGAGCAGTTAGTAACCACTAGGAGCAGTTGATCCAAGTAAACTAATTGGGAAATAATAAAAGGCAATTTTTCAATGGGTTGCATTAAAAACTGTGGTGATGCTTTGCAGGATACATGGGGAACATTCCCCCGACAAATTAAAAGTGCCTCCTACCCCAAATAAAAAACTGTCATTACAAACATTGACACATGACTTCGCAACTGGACCACTAATCAGGGTTTTGCCACTTGAGAATATATTTGCTCTCCCCCATTTTTTCATCTTGATGTTTGCCATGTGTGCCCCTCCAAACCGAAATATCTGCCGATGCCACTGACTATGTCCTCTCTTATCTAAATATCTTGCCAATACCAGGGATCAGCACCAGGGAAACATTCAGCACCTATAATATTTGCAAATGATTGCTGAGAGCACAAAAGATCTTTGCTTGAAACGAAACAGGAGAATTGGCAGAGTAGGAAAAAAATCACATTAATGTTTGCAGCATGCATAAAAATGCTTCTCTATTTTTAATTTTGCAAGAGCTGCTGATGAAAATTAATGCTATGGGGAGCTTTTGGCAAAAACAATCAATTTACCTCCTGGTCTGTTTCTTTTACCCCTAAGTCTGCCTCCATTCACTGGTGGGGCAGTGACTTGAACCCCACTAGCAAAGTTTCTCTCCAGTTCATCAATGCATATGGACTATAACTTCTAATTATATTAATTTATGTTATATTTCATGTACAGTGCTTATGAGCATGTCTTTTTTTCTTCATGATTTTTAGCACTATAATATTCGGTATAATAATAATAATAATGTACACGCATGGCGCACTGGTTCTATGCCCCTCTAAACCAAAATATCTGTCGTTATCACTGACAATGTCCCCTCTCAATGTCCCCTCTATATTGCCAACACGAGGGATCAGCACCAGGGAAATTTTCAACACCTGTAATATTTGCAAATAATTCCTGAGAGCACAAAACATTTTTGCATGAAAATAACACAGCTTAAAGGTGGAATATCAGAGTTAGAAACAAGTTTCACATGAATGGTTGCAGCATACATCAAAATGTTTCTTATTTTGGATTTTGCAAGAGCAGAGATGAATATTTGCAAATAATTCCTGAGAGCACAAAACATTTTTGCATGAAAATAACACAGCTTAAAGGTGGAATATCAGAGTTAGAAACAAGTTTCACATGAATGGTTGCAGCATACATCAAAATGTTTCTTATTTTGGATTTTGCAAGAGCAGAGATGAATGCAATGGGGAGCTTTTGGGGCAAAATGATCAATTCACCTCCTGGTCTGTTTCTGTTACCCCTACGTTGACCTCTGCCTCTCTTTATTGGTGGAGCAATGACTTGAACCCCACTAGCAAGGTCTCTACCATTTTCATCTATGTACACACATGGAGCGCTGGTTGCTCTCGAGAGACCATAACCTGTAAAATATCTCAATAGGTGAATTATCTCAAAAAAAATGAAATATCTCCAAACAGGTGAATATTTCTAAAAAGTTAAATATCTCAAAAAAGGTAAAATATCTCAAATTAGGTGAATATCTCAAAAAAGGTGAAATATCTCAAAAATGGAAAAAAGGTGAAATATCTCAAAAAAGGCGAATATTTTTAAAAGGTGAAATATCTCAAAAAAGGTGAAATATCTCAAAAAAAGGTGAAATATCTCAAAAAAGGTGAATATCTCAGAAAAGGTGAAATATCTCAATAAGGTGAATCTTAAAAAAGGTCAAATATCTCAAAAAAGGGAAAACATCTCAAAAAAGGGGAAATATCTTAAAAAAGGGAAAATATCTCAAAAAGGGAAATATCTCAAAAAAGGTAAATGTAGCTCCATCTCCTTGATTTCTTCCTCCTAACTTTTAAGATTTGCCAAACATTTTCCAAGCTGTTAAAGTTGAAGAAAGGATTTAAGAACTAAGTCTTGCCACTTCTTTTCAAGTTCTATCTATTTTCTTATTTATCTTCTATCACCAACATAATTACTTCAAGGATATGATCAAAATTTTTATGAAAAAGAGAAATCCTGATTAAGATCATTTTGTTGTTAAAAATGTCTATCTTATATGATGATTAATAAATTATAACAACTTCAGGCTTTTAGATAAGCTTTCACTTAAGTCCTACAGGGCTTAGAATAATCAATCATGGTTTGATAAAAATTGAAATTGACACCCAAATCATATGACTCGGCCAATTATAACCAGAACCAAAAGGTTTTGTGGTCCCAATGCTTTTTTTCATGCTGATTGATTTTGCATTAACTGTTATGTTATTGCATATCTCATGGAATACGTGAGATATCGTGTTTACAAGGTGTTTCAGCAAAATCCTATTAAGCCCCTCCCACTATGCATATTAATGAAATTCAATGTTTTTATAAAATGAACACGTACAACTAGCTAAAATCATAATATGAAACAAAACAGACATGTGATTGTTAAAATATGAGCATTTCATGATTTTCACATTAAGCCCCGCCTACTAATTAACATGTATGACATCACCAAAAACAATTTGGCGCTTCTACAAACAATGGACTATCTGTGTACCACAGTCCATAGAAAACATTTCAATTTTTTGTTATTAAGCCCCGCCTACTCATTAATATGCATGATATCACCACCAAAAAGAAAGGAGGGGGAGGGGGGCACATCTGCAGACCATGGGTTATCTGTATACAAAATAGGACACAAATCCAGTTTACTGTTCTTGAGATACAATGCTTACAAGCTCTTTTTAATAAAATAATGTTAAGCCCTGCCCACTATGCATATTAATGTTGATGGGCTTCACTGATAAACTTAGACATTTGAGAGCTCTGAACTCAGTCCTCTTTAACTCCAAAATTACCCCTCCTGGGCAAACATACTACAATTTTTTTAATTATAAAGTTTTTGTTATAAACATCCTGCCATTCCTTGTCAGTTTACATGCTCCCATTATCTGAGAACCCATTTATCATCTTTACAATTTTCTATGAATAATCTTTTATAATCCTTCATGGACCTGTGGTTTCTAGATGGGTCTAGGGGTCATTTCTTGGTTAACATAATGGTTTTGTTAGTTAGTGCCTGATAACTTCATGATATCAATCACCTTCACTTCAGTTACTCTCTGTTGGACGATATTCATTATATTCATTATTATTCATATTATTCATTTGTTAAATTTCATTATTATGCGTAGTGGGTGGGGCTTTATATGGTTTTGTTGAAAAGAGCAAGTTTCATAAGGTTCACATTATGTTTCACATGCTCACCCAAAATTACTTAGACATTGGATTCCAGGCACCATGAAGATATAACGGTTTTTTTGCAGAAATGACTGGTACAAGACTACACATTAAGCTGTTAGTCCCGACTGCAGGAGAGTCACCCCTGCCTGGTTCTCTGAACACTATTTGAGAAGAGAAGAGTGAAAAACACGGTGTTCATTCACTTTCCCTTTCAGGTACTAAGTTCCATGTGTGCCCATGGGCAGCCAGAGGACTAGTCTGTTAGTTGTAGAGCACATTTGAATAGTTCTTTAAACTAGAAGTGCACTATATAAATTCCATATATTATTATATTATTTGACATCACAAAATCACATTCCTCAAACATCTGTTTCAATGAGTCAGATTTTTCTTTACTTTTATTTTGTGACCTAAAACCATTGAACAATAAGAGATACATATGAGTGGGGTGGGTTCCACAGTTTTACCTGTGGGCTGGGTGTGTAGGTGTAAGTTTTTGTGAAGTAGGGTAGGGTGGGCGGGGCCTATTTTGACTAGGATTACCTCTGTATGCACACTTACTTACAATTTAAAATGGGGATTGGGGTGTAAATATTTGTGTATATATCAATATTTCATTTCAACTTCAGTAAGATCACATGGGAGTGCTCACCATGTTAAGCTCAGAAGAGTTTTTGTGAGCTTCCATTCACAACATTTTTTCTCTAAATGTAAATATCTATGCCTTTACTATATTGATTTTGCTGCTTCATTTTTGTTTGCTATATATTCATATCTACACCTGTAAATGTTGTGAAGAAACAATAAAGTAAATCAAATCAAATTAAATCAACAAAATATGAGCAAATAATGGTTTGAAATGATTTAAAACATTTTCCATCATTAATTGTTTTATTTTTTTATTCCATACATACAACAATAATGATTTGAAATGATTTAAACAATTTCTATCATAAAATTATTCTTTTTCATTCCATACATACAACAATAATGATTTGAAATGATTTAAAACAATTTCTATCATAAAAATATTCTTTTTCATTCCATACATGATAAACAACTCTCATGCTCTATTGCTACAGCTTTGGATTTATCATCTCCTGGACAGATCAAGAGTTGTCAACAGTTCCTTCACAATTCGGTTTTCCTCAATATTTCCTTCTATAAAACAAAATGGGCATTTTTTAGCACTAAACTATGCTCCTTTAAATTTCAATCCTTCATGTTAATCTGCTATCAGTGAGTTAGGCAATTATCACAAGCATTTTCTTATCTAAAGACAAAAAGCCAGGGCAGTAATTCTCATTTGGAAAGTGGAGGAGAGGGGGGGGGGGGAAGACATTGCCTCTTATCCAAAAAGTAGAAGGACAAGAGGCAAATTTCCTCCAAAATGTACAAAAAAAATGAAATCCTGTTGAAACATTGAAGGGACATGTTTCCCCTTCCCCCCTCCCCGAAAATTACGGCCCTGCAGTACGCAAAGTGTTTCATTTTAATTCATAGATCACTCGTGACCTGGAAATTCCTTTTTAACCAATATAAATGTCTCTCCAAAATCTGTACATCTTTCCCAGAAAAATTAAAACCATAAATATTGTATCTCACTACGTTGTGTACATAAATTAGCTCTGTATACATGGTTAATACAATAAATGAAATACTATGTAAATATTGTAATACAGATAAGACCAATAGTGACTGTGGAGAAACGTATCGTTAATGGCTGCTTTAGAATTGAAGGATTTTTGTATTTGATGTAATCACGTATGATTTCATGCATTACACAGCACTTTGGCTTTGTTTGTCAAAAGTACGATGTTTGAACAACCACTTGCTCACACAATTCGGGTATACTATTACATCAAATATTGCACCTTACAGAGTTAATCTTGATACAGATCAGATTTTTGTTGATAATATTCAATATTTTTTTGACTTTTACCCAAAATTAAGAAATAGTGAACAAAAGATGATGCGGGTTTTCAAATTTGCAGATAGATCTCATGTTGTACTTAGATCAGGATGTAAAAATGTAACCTGTACAGGTATGTTATAATGCCAAAACCTGCTATTCCAAACTAAACAAAAATTTCCAAACTAAAAATGATAAAATGTTCTATTCTAGTGTAAAACTGCTCAGGAATGAGAGTATGATGGAAACAGACTAATACTATAATTGTGGAAAACTCTGTACATGTTAATTTCAGTTAATTTTCAGATACAGGATTATCTTTTAATTAAATGTAAATTGTCTTGTTAACTGTTTTAAAGGCTAGTTATCCTCTGTAACGCAGACGTAAGATTTTGTGTGCTCTGATTGGTTGAAATACAATGGTTCAATGTGCACTTATACTGATCGGCCAATCAGTAGAATATTTAAGAATAAAATGTACACCACCACATTTAATCCCAATACATGGCATTTAAAAGAATTTAATTTTTGTCCCTGTTTTATCACACTCCCTTTCTAACAAAACTGTTAAAAGGCTATTGGTTTCTTTCCCTATGTAAGTAGGGGTAACCTCTCCAGTCTCAAACACATGTAGCCAATTGGAAGTATTGGTTGGATACATACGTAATCAATTATATCTGCTCTGTATTCTGTCTTCTCTGTTCTGTATTGCGCAATCTGACAGTAAACCTGTCCTAAATTTGGTTTCGGATAAAAGCATTGTTTGGTCAGATAGATCTACATTATATGGCTGATTGTTCTGTGACAAAATTGTTTTAAAGTTGTGTTCGATCGAGAGATATCACATTTCTATGATATACAAGTGTGTTTGGAAATTGCTCTGTATTCTGTCTTCTCTTCTGTATTGTGCATTTTGACAGTAAACCTCGTCTCTAAATCTCTTAAACGATCAAAGCATTGTTTGGTCAGACAGATCTACACTACAAGGACATAAACACAAACTGTACATGACAAAATTGTTTTGATATTGCATTCAATTCCTGAGATATAATGTTTTTACAATGTACACCTGCATTTGGAAATTGTAGCAGTGCAACGTCACTATAACCTATCTTTCAAATATGCCTACTGTACAAAACAGTAAAATCATTTTTAAAAAGTCAGTTTTCCTTTGAGAGGCCCCTGTGGGGGACACAATACATACAGTTTTGAAAAATACTGTCCACCCTACTTTGTGGAGGAAAAGTATGACCCCATATCACCCCCACTTTTTGGAGGAGAATTACAACCTTGTTTTAGGGGGATCAGATCCGCTAAGCCCCTTATCAATGTATGAAATTTTCATTCATTTTTGAATAAACAAGCCTGAATAATATGTTCTTACCCCTGGTCCTCATATCCTGGGTTCTCTGATGTTGCATTTGTTGTTGTTTGTGATAAAGGGCATTTGATGACCTGCTAAACTCCTGGTTGGTTTGTAGAGGGTTGAAGGGATGCTGAGAGTTAGCCTCAGTTTGAACTGTTACACAAATATGAAAAGAAGAAAAAAAGACTGAATATTAAAAAGAGTTATCAATATTTCCACAGAGTGTAAATTCATCATTCTCAAAAGTATCACATGAGATTTTGATGTTCAATATTGACAAATATTGCCCTGTTTTGACATACTGTAACGATGAATATGCAAAAGTAGTTTTTTTGTTTTGACATAATGACGAATGTGCAATTAGCAATGATTATATGCAAATGAATATAGCATACAAGTATCTGCTTTGCGTTTGTGTCATTTATTGATTATTTACAGTTTAAATCATTTATTGATTATTTACAGTTTAAATCATTTTTTGATTATTTACAGTTTTATTCATTTATTGATTATTTACAGTTTAAATCATTTATTGATTATTTACACTTTAAGTCATTTGTTGATTATTTACAGTTTTATTCATTCATTGATTATTTACAGTTTAAATCATTTATTGATTATTTACAGTTTAAGTCATTTGTTGATTATTTACACTTTTTATCATTTATTGATTATTTACACTTTAAATCATTTATTGATTATTTACTGTTTAAATCATTTATTGATTATTTACAGTTATTATTGATTATTTACTTTTAATCATTTATTGATTATTTACAGTTTAAATCATTTATAAGCATAAGAAAACGAGAGTAATATGCGTGTAAACACTATGTCAAAACAAAAAAGCTTCTCCAGTCGGCCCTAAAACATTCCCCACTATGTCAAAACAGGTACTCAAGAATTTTCTTTTAAAACTTAATGTCAGAAAATTTTTAAGACTAAATTCTGAGATGCAATTTACATAGATTTTGATCATTGTAAAGTTAAACATGAGTGGAAAATCTTATTTTACAAAGGTTATAGAGATAATTGAGATAATCTGAATGCAATGAAAGTGTAACCAAGTTATTTTTCATCGGATTTGGAAGAAAATCTACGGTTCCGGTGGTTACAACTGCGGGAAAAATGGGAGTTCACGGGAAAAACGGGAGTTCACAGGGAAAACGGGAGTGTACGGGAAAAACGGGAGTTCACGGGAGAAACGGGATTTCACGGAAAAACAGGAGTTCACGGGAAGAAATTTTATTTATAAAAAGAACCTGGGAAGAAAATAAACCTAATGAATTCAATATTTACAAACTTCAAAGTGGTTTTGTCCTTTAATAAAATGAAGAAGAAAAAGAGTTCAACAAATAAGAAAAATGCAAATGACAAGTCATTGCACTTTTTCTTCTGCGATTTTTCAATTGGAACCGTAGAAATTTGATCATTAATTCAAAACTAGTTTAAAATAAACAGGCTCCAATGAAAGTATGTAGCTCTGTTATAATATTTATTCTTTAATAATTAGATATTGATTTTCAAAAAATTGATATTAAATAAAGATTTACATTAAGATTAAAATTTTGCATATGTTAACAAAATCCTCCAGCTTTGATCAACCATAACTCAAAATCTAAACACATGGTTTAAATAATTTAAACACTGTAGAAATTTATGCTTCTTTTAAAGCTCTCGGTCGAAAAGTACCTTTCTTGTTAAATGGAAGTTAATTTTTAATACGCACATCTTTGAAAAATAAATCAATTTGTCATTAAAGAATTAGTTTAGTGGTCAGGAAAATCTATCTATATGAAACAGGATTTAAAAAAAAATGAAATAGTGTAGAAAGCATTCAAAAATCGTATTCCGTTAAGGAGATATTAAGGTTTAAAGCTTTGTCTTATCCGTGTAGAAATGACTGGTGTAATAAAGTTGGCGTTTTCATCTGCAGATTTTAAACAATGGTTAAACAGCTTCTATTTTCAAAATGCATTTCTATTTTCAATTAATGGATTTCTATTTTCAACATATATTTCTATTGTCAACATGGACTGGCAGAATCTGTACCAGAAATCCCCCCCAAAAATTGTCTGTTATTCTGGTACAGAGTTTATTAAGTACCACAAAAGGAGAATAATGGTACTGTGAATGCTTTATGCCAGTCCATTTTGACAATAAAAATCCACTTTGAAAATAGAAGCTGTTGTTAATATATTTTAAAAAAGTTTAATATAATTTTTGTGCTATATAAATTATACTTCCTTAAACTTTCTTTATGTGGTATATTATAATTAACCCTTCCTAAAGTGGGTTCAGTTTTACTACTTTTTTGACGTATCTTATGGTTTCTAAGCAACAAAATCGAGGGACAAAATATGATAGATTACTAAAAAGACTTTGAAGAATCTGAGGCTATGACATTACAACTAGTCGATTTCAGTTGATTCATTCTACACAAATGATACCAAACTTTCAACTTGGATATCTTCTTAACGGAATAAGATTTTTGAATGCTTTCTTCACTATTTTGTTTCTTTTCAATTCTTCTTTCATATCAGATAGACTTGCTGGACCCCTGAAGTAATCTTTTAACTAGAACAGTAAATACCGTCATGGTTCGCATGCCCATGCAAATTAACACCCATATCAAATGACCCGTATCATATGACCCGGCCAAATATGTCCCACATGGCATCCCGTGTCCTACATGGTATCCCATGTCCCACATGGTATCCCACCCCATCCCTTGTCTCACATGGTATTCCACCCTATCTCCCACATGGCATCCCGCCCCATGTCCCACATGACATCCCATCCCATCCCTCGTCTCACTTAGAATTCCATCCTATGTCCCACATGGCATCCCGCCCAATGTCCCACATGACATCCCGTCCCATCCCTTGTCCTACTTGGAATTCCATCTTCTGTCCCACATGGCATCCCATCCTATGACCCACATCCCATGTCCCAAATGACATCCCATCCCATGTCCCAAATGACATCCCATCCCATGTCCCAAATGACATCCCACCCCATGTCCCACATGACATTCCATCCCATGCATTGTCCCACATGGCATTTCACCATATCTCCCACATGGAATTCTACCATATCACCCACATGGCATTCCACCATACAGTATGTCTTACATGGCATTCCACCATATGTACCACATGACATCCCTCCCTATGTCCCACATGGCATCCTTCCCTAAGTCCAGCATCAGTGGCTTCCCATCTGATGTCCCACTTGGCATCCCACCTTATGTCCCACCATATGTTTCACATGGTATCCCTCTCAATGTCACGATGACATCCTACTTTATGTCCCACATGGCATCACATTTCATGTCCCCATGGCCTCCTAAGCTATGTATCACATAGCCTTCTACCATATGTCCCACATGACATCCTATTATATGTCACACATGGCATCCCAAGCTATGTCACACTCTGTGTTACTCATGGTATCCCACCATGTCCTACATGGCATTCCACCCTGTACCACATGGCATCCCACCCCATGTCCCACATGACATCCCACTCCATGTCCCACATGACATCCTATAGGCTCCATAAGAAGTCTCATCCTAGCTATCAGTCCCTAATTGAGCATACTATGTATGAAAGTGTCAGTTCATATAATAACTGATATGCAAGTGACTCGTTGAAATGGGGTGGGACCCACATGACATCTCATGTTCCACATGACATTCTATCCCATGACATTCCACCCTTTGTCCTGCAAGGCATTCCACCATATATCCTACATAGCATTCCACCCTGTTTCACATGGCATCCCACCCCATGTCCCACATGGCATCCCACCCCATGTCCCATATGGCATCCCACCCCATGTCCCACATTACAGCCCATAGGCTCCACAAGTCTCATCCTAGCTATCACAGTCCTTGATTGAGCATACTATGTATGAAAGTGTCAGTTCATAGAATAAGTTATATGCAAATGACCTGTTGAATAAGAACAAAAGGCAGAGTCAAATAGTTATGCCTTATATAGCCCTTGGTGTATACCACATGGTATATATTCCATTGTATGTTCCGCATGGCTCCCATCCGTAGAACACATGGCATCCCTCCCTATGTCCATAAGCAGTCACATCTTGTCACACTCTCTGACTGAGCATACTAAATAAAAAACCTCTGGTCAGTTTATATACTGTAGCAACTTTATGCAAATGAACACAATAATAAAGACAGAGTTTAATAATCATGCCTGATACAACTGTTGGTGCCCAAATATTTTGAAGAATTTTAAAGGATTTTAAATCTCAAGTGCTTACGAGAAAGACCCTTGATGATCTCTGAAGAATTTTTGAAAATTATATCAATTTACAATAATCTTCAAAGGAGATATCAAATGTTTTGTAAACTTTTAAAGGAAATTAGTCTCCAATCTGATTTTAAGTGTTTTGAAAAAGTTCAACATTTTGTAAGGAAATTCTAACCTTTCATAAGGATATCTAAAGAAACTTTTAACTTTTTCTGAGCAATTCTGAAGAAACTTAATTTTTTTGAGGAACTCTGAAGAAACTTTAACATTTTCTGAGGAATTCTCAAAAAACTTTATCATTTCTAAGGAAATCTCTGGAAAAACTGTGGATGGCCGGACGGACAAAACCGCCGCGAACCAAAAATGATAATCCAGCTATTTTTATAACCAGTTTGCAAACTAATTTCTCCCACTAAGACACTTAACGCGGATGAGTGATTAAAATTACAAAAGTGCCCTGATTACTCAGCACTGGCTATCTGTAATCTTATACACACAAATAACCTTGGGCTACTTGACTGGTGTGCATGGGAATGGCAGCTAAACAATCATTTTTTGGAGTGGAAACACAATACACTGAACAGGAAGTCGGGTTAGTAATTGTCATACCTGAATTTTCAGAATTAACTCAGGTGTCGGGTGCGGGTAGGCTTAAAGAGAAACTTTTTGGCATGCATAAAAAGTGGGGTAAAAAAAAAAGCAGAAAATTTGAATCAGGGATGATTTCCTGAAGCGAGCTCAAGTTGTGAGCGAGCCCTCAGGCGTAGGGTCCAGGGCCCGCTTTAGGAAGCTCCTGAGTTTTAGTCATTTTGTAAGCCTATTTTGACACCCCTTTGACATACATTTTTTTAAAGGAAGCAGTATCCCTTTATAGAATTTTAAAAATAATTTTCATTGCTGAAACTTTAATTTTCGATGCAAAATTAGTTAATTGTCAGAAATTTCTTTTTTTTAAATGTTACATATCACGTTGACTTGGCAATCTTAGGATACCTACAAATCTTTATACATATGCTAGGCCTATACTGACAGGCCTTTGTTTACCTATTTCAAACCAAGCAGTAACATTTTTTGAAATATCCAGCTTTCTAATCACCTCCGCTTAATAGTATTTGGCAATGACATCGGCTGGGTCGGTAATTTGCATTTCAAGCCAATCCCATCAGCACAAGCTCTTTGCGCCATTTGCTTTGTCATCACCTCTAACATTTTTTCCTTTAATGCTGCCGCGTTCAACAATATCCTTTCTATCGCATTGCAGCCCGCAAAATGCTGACATCTTTACTTAAAAACAATAATCTCATCCTTATGTAGAAAATCAGTGTGTAAAAATGCATCACTGCATCATGCTGTTTGTTCGTCGCAGAGACAAAATTCTGATGTTGTTATCGCTTAATGATTTACTCCCTCAGATAAAACCACATGAGGTATAAGCCAAACAAAGGGAGTAAGTAAAGAATTGCAAAAGCATTGAGCTGATTATTTGTGTTACTCCCTCTGGACTTGGCGATGGAATCGCACGAGGTAGGAGCTCTACAGAGGGAGTAATTGCGATGATTTGCAAAACATACTGACTTGATATTCCAAGAAACTGATCGTGATTATTTACAGGACTGAAATTCTTCTCTTTGATTCTTTTTTATGAATGGACATTTTATGAGCAGAAAAACATGATTTTCAACGCATACAAAAATAGGGGGAAAAACACTGATTTTATGAGAGCATACAAAAAATCGGAAATCTACGTAAACGTGTTAAATTTTCATGCCTGTAGACGTCAGATGACACCTTCATCGAAGAGAAGCAGGTTTTGCATTAGCAGCGCGATTGCGCAAATCACGCAATCAGTTTTCACAATCCCACACAAAATTAAAAGCAACATGGGACGGTCGTGGACAGCTACTAGGAGCAGCTGGCTAAGACAAGCGTTCAAATCCGTGCTAAGCATCCAGCGATAACACTAGGCCTCGAGTTAACGATATGAAGTTTAGCAAATAGACATGAAATATCTTTCGGTACAAAGAAAGTAAAGACTTATTTATATCGGTAAAAAAGTTCTTTTAAGTTGCGAAGTTATGAACGGATCCCTTACGTACTTAAATGTATACAATAAAATGTGACCGTGGCCTCAATGTAAATGGTGAAATTTGTAACTAGTCTCCAACTACAGTCGTTTTCTGTAACTTTGATATCCAGCAATGTATACAATCAATATATTGGTGATAAAAAGAAATTTATAAAGCGATTGTAAATTTGGTGAATTTTTATAAATGAACATCTTACAGAGGTCAAGAGGTTACATTTGTTGACGAATTGTGTTTAACACATGAGAGAAATTCCCAACCAAAATTCTGAAATTCTCTACCAAAATTCTGAAATCCCTACCAAATTTTCTAAAAAAAGGGGACTTTCCCGCCTAAAAATCCAAAGCTAGTGCAAACCCTGAAGAAAAGAAAGTAAAGTTTAGGGATCTTAAAGGGGTACTAGACCAAAAAGTGAGGGTGCATTTTAAAATATTCAGCAAAGCTTTTTGACCCTAATGGAGAACTACAAAACTTCTCCAACACCAAAATTTATACCAAGTACTTAGATCTAAGATTCACAAAAATTTTACCACTTTAGGTGGCAAATTTGGTCAATGAATATTTGAAAAAGTCACCACAATGTTCTCACTTACTAGTTCTCCTTTAAAAAATTGTGATTTAATAAATTTTAAATTTCCATAACCACTGGGGACCTTTAAATTTTCCTGATATATTATTTACACAACCCTTACGAACATTTACAGTAAAAGGCGATTAAACAAATTTTCATTTTTTTCAAAATTTCAGCAATAAGTAAAATACAAATAGTGAATTATTCTCAAAAAATTACCAAATCCGCCCCTATGCTGTTGGCCTCTGCCCCCTCTAGATCTAGTTCCTCTGTTGACTGCCCTTCCTCTTCCTTGACCCCTGCCCCGTCCTCTGCCTCTTGACGATGGGTTCCCATCAGGAATGTTCTGGCCTTGGCCTAGTGCTGCTGAGAAACATGGATGAAATAAAAACAATGGTTAAGATATATTTCATATGGTGTCATTATTTAGTGGTTCCTCTAAGGGAGGCGAAGGGTGATATTCAAATCTACGGGCCAAAATTGCTGGAAGTGGTCCACAGAAACTTAAAAGCAAGGAAAGTAAAAAGAATTGAATAATAATTCATCTCAAAATAAGCGTCTGCATCTAAGGGAGGCAGGTAGCTCAGTCGGTTGAGCGTACGACTGATATGCTGAAGGTCACAGGTCACAGGTTCGAGTCCAACATCGATTTAACCAGCGATTTTTCCACAAATATGTAGAACGATTTACGATGACATCAAGTGCAGAGGTTTGTCTTCTGCATCACACCTCCTACCCCACCCAATCTTTGTGAAATGTGGTCAATGGTTGGGTGATGCTCACCGTCCTTCAGAGAGGACATAAAACTGTTGGTCCCGATGGTAGGGGTTTCACCCCCTGCTTGGTTCTCTGAACACTTCTTGAAAAGAGCAGGGTGTTAACCCGGTGTTCATCCACTTTCCATCCTGGCAAATTCATCGGGTACACATTGAAAACAAGCCATTGTGACTTATGTGTGATTTCCCTGGCATATGCCTAAAAGTGCAAAATGAACAAACAATGCTTACCCAGGGAGGTGCAGTGAGGGTTGGGGGGTGGCTGAATGTGAATGGTGAACAGTATTATGCCAAAGGTCTCATAATTGCGAACCCTTTTAGGAGGCGATTGGGAGTAGCCCTTTTAGGATAGCGATTTCAGACAATTAGTAGGTGCACAATCTTATTTTTTGTTATCATTTTTATTTTTATCAATACATATATGGTCAATTCCGTGTGATGGGTGTTACGATTCAGAGACAATTTCTAAACTTCAGAATAATTTCTCTCAAATAAAATATGTTATTATCCCAGTGCAGCACCATCCCTAGGTATACTATATAAGCTTCTACTTAACTCAGAAGGAAACAGTCAGACAAATGCTACAACAGATGAGACCAAGGTGAGCAAACATGTGTGATGGGTGTTACATGAAAACAGAGAGGTTTTTCAAATTTGATGAATATATTTATAACTCTGTGAAGTTAAAAAAGCAATTAACAACTTTTAATCATCAAATATAAGTTGAAACTTCATTCTAATTATACATTATAAAAGCTAAGGAATTCAACAATCTTAAAGAGTTTTGGCACTAAAATAATCATTGTGACGGGTGTTACATTATATGTGACGGGTGTACAGTGTCTGAAATTTCTATTGATCAGTTTTGATTTTTGCCCCTCAAACAGTTAGAATAATCTATTTTGGATGTATTTTTATCTGTGCTGCACAAAATAAGCATTTAATACAAGTAAAACAGTATGAAAATACAAAGGATCACTCACTATGTATATATCTTTTGGGGAATGAAATCACTGATGGTAACAAACACCATGTTCTGGAAGGTGTTGTTACACCAAATGCCTCTTGTTATAAATAATGTTCTTTTAATTTACATTTCTTAAAATTAAGGAAGTCATTGACCTTCTTTGTATTGCGCAATGCATGATTTACTTTGTACGTAACACCCGTCACATAATTTGTGACAGGTGTTACACATTTTGTTTTGTACCAGAGGTTTGTAAATGTAATTTCATTGACAGAATAAAATTGATGTAAAGATATCAACATGAACAAGGTGCATTTGAAGTATAGTTTGTATACACCATCCCTGTAGAGAGTTATACCAATTTTTCTTTTAACATGTGAGGGGTTTTACAGTGGCAGTTCCCTAACCCATATAATCTGCACATCTAGGAACATTTTGAATATCTATAAATACACAAGGTTTTAAAGGCTAGAAATATAAAATTGTACTGAAATTTGTAAATCTTCTTCAGTTTTGAATGTCATTAACTTTCCATGCATTACATACTGTATTTTGTACAATGTAACACCTGTCACACAATTTGTGACGTGTGTTACATGTGTATTATCCCCATATGTTTCAAAATGAACTAAATCTAATTTATTGGGTACAACTGATATATAGATATCTGTCTGAATGAAGAGGATTTGAAATATATCATTTATATCTCATCTCTTTAGAGTTAATAGAAAATTTTCTGAAAAAGTGTGACGGGTGTTACTTTGACAATTTCTCAAATATTGCTTCAAAAAATCCAGTCATTAATCAAGTCTATTACTGCATAAATATGTATATCATATGCATGCACCAAAAAAAGCAAGTACTCTAACCACTAAAACACATTAAATTTAAGAAGTTAGTACACTATCAAAAACATATTGGTAAAACTGGCAAAAAATGACCTCCAAAAATTTCCATTTTTATTGCATGGTACTTTATAGAGGGCACCATTTATTTTGCATAAAAACTTGATATATTTTTAACATTTTTTTTTATCATGAAAATTCACATCAGTATTAGCGGATACTAAATTTAAGCAACTTGTCTGCTTCATCAGATTATTTTCAATTTTCATGCTTTATGTGGAATCCCTATTTCTGTAGAATTGACTAATGAATATATAACATACACAATCAAATATTGCAACAATGTGATATATTTCAAAGAAATACATTAAAAATCATTATCTGAAATTGTAATTATCTCAATATGAACTATATATATATAGATATATATATATATATATATATATATATATATACATATATATATATATATATATATATATATATATATATATATATATATATATATATATATATATATATATATATATATATATATATATATATATATATATATCGTGTACATCTACTTAAAAATCATGCAGATATCCCCACTTTCCTCCTTGCTATGAAAACACATTTTTATACCAGCTGCATTTGTTCTGGAAACAATTTATTCAGTACGGAGTCTGACTCGATATACGACCGTTATTACGTAACTTTCAACAACGCCGACCTCACCCGAAGCTAAAACAGTGCGTGTTTACAAGAAAATCATCAACGAACGATTCGTCAGTTTTATTTTATTATTTGCATTTTGTTTAGAATATGATGCAAATTTTACCAAATTTGGTTATAGTATCACCAAAAAGGTTAAAACTCCATATTCATAAGGTGATAAGACCTAATCAGCGTATCCTGTGCAAGATTTAACCAGATCTTTCCTCTTCACTAGTGACAAAAATCGAGCAATCAAGGTAAATATTGTAGCCACTTTAACATCTGTAAGGCTTCCGTATTAGACGTTCTTTGGATAAATTGATGCAATATATAATGATTTTAGATAATATTCTACCTCACACTGTAATATAATTTGGGTTCATTCAGAAGAAGTGTGAAAAATAGATCGATAATTTTTTGGCTTCAGTTAAGCTTCCGGGGTGTCCTATTGTTAGGCTTGTATGTACTTAAGTGGGGACACGATAACATTAGGCCTACTTTTTTCTTGTGTCTTAACTTAAAATGTAATTGTAAGTTGTAGGCCTGTGTTAAATTTAGTCATAGGCCACATATGAGTGTGGCCTAGCAATGGTTACTGTACTATTATAACTGTCTGTTTGTTTTGTTTAGCCTAACGTTTACTCAATACAAATTGGGTCTAGTACTTTACATTCAAAACATTTTGACTGGTCAGTCACACAACACCATGGCTTAAGTCAAGTCTAGCCTTTTACTCAGTTTTGATATAATATAGCCTAGGCTCTGGCCTTTTAAATCTGTAGCCTAGAGTAAAATCTGTTAATACTAAAAGTAAACATGATGAGATTTCATCATTAAAAATACTGTTAAATTTCATTATCTACGTTAGGCCAAGCCTGGCTGTACCTTCTCCCGTGTTCGTTTTGGGAGGACGACGCTGTATCACCTTTTGTCTTTGTTGTTGATGTTTCCTTTGCCATAATCGCATTTACTACATTTAAGTATTTTGGGTGAAAATATTCAGTCCTTTTTGTTTTGCAGCATGGGTTATCATTTTCAATTTTATCTTTGATGATTTTGCCTTATTGCCATTTACTACTGCAGTAAAGGCAGCTGAGCTGAATTCATTCAAGCTATTCATGGCATAGGGCCGATTCTTATAAATATGGTTTATGTAACATTGATCGGATAGAAATTTTATTCCCAATTTAGGCCGCAAGTCTATTGCAGGTTAGCTTTCCAGCATTGCTGGTATTTATTCTACAGCCAAGTTAACTGAAGCAAACAAAGTTAATGGTCTTGCTCGAGGACACAAATGCAAATAGTCCTGGCCGGGACTCAAACTATGGCCCTTACCATCTTGAAGCTGAGTCTCTACATCTATACCATATGCACCTCCCCATTTGTCATTGCCATTTACTGCATTGAACTATTTTGTCCTGTTTCAAATTTTCAGATATATAGTATTGTTAATGCAGGGTTTTTTTGCAGCATTGTTTTTTCCATCGATTTTTCATGTGAATAATTTTAATTTTTGACCCAATATTTTACCATTATGCCACCAAAAAGAACATTTTGTCAAATTCTTCATGAAGGCAGAGAAAGTGGTCCCTGTGCATTTTGTGGTGAGCATAAGCCAAGGTATTGGCACATTGCACAAGCTACCCCAAAATGCTTCAACACTTATTTCATTGAAGCAAAACAACATTGCTGAGAATGACTGTATTTGTTATGCCTGCAAATTAAAAGTAAGTCAGGACAGGGTTACAACCACCAAAAGAAAACTTACAGACTCCTGTCAAATCCCAAATTGTAAAAGTGATGAAAAGATTCACCAAACCTCAAAATTATTGGAGAGATCAAATTTACAAGAATTATTTAATCTTGGTAAAGGAACTGCAATTGAATTGTGTAGCAGTCCATCAGGTATATATCTCTGCCACACACACTATTGCAAATTGGCTAACCAAAGGACTTCCAAAGTTTGTACATGTAGCTTGTGTTCTTCACGCACCAAAACCAAGACAAGGACTTTTACAGACTTGGCTGTCTTAAATGATTTTGTGAAGAACCATCTTGAGCAGACTGATTTGGAAATAAATGAAAATAACCTTTTATGTAATACTTGCTATCAGTCTGTATCAAGGTACGGTAACAAGGGAGGATATGAAGCAAGCATAAGGTCCTCAAAAGATCACTTGTCTTCTGTAATTACTCCTTTTCATACAGCTCAACTCACCTCATGTGATGATGTAGAAGATTTTGCTTTTGCTCAGACTATTATTTCTCTTGTTAAAGACCTTCATGATGATAAAGCTGTATTGCTTCAATCATTATATCACTTTTATTCTTCTTCATTTGACAATGCCATTTCCTCAACCCAGGGTTCTACTCACCAAGTTGTACCCCAAAAGAAAACCCAACCTCAGTTATTGTCTTTGGTAAAAACTGCAATTGGGGAATGTTTGATAATTTCCTACATTAACAATAGCCGCAGATTAGGTACCCTGATTAGATGCTTTGGGTGTGATGTACAAACATGCTTTCATACCACCCTGTTTTATGCTGACAGGGAAAAGAGGCAACTGCAAGAGGAAATCAATACTCTTAAAAGTAAACTACGTGCTAACCGACCAAGGTTTGATTGTAAAATTGTTGCAAAAGATTTGAATGGGACAATTTTGCCATATGCTTCTGCACTTCAAAAGTCAGACTACAAAAAAAGTGCTATTGATCAAATTAAAGTTTATGATGAAATAACAAAATTACCACCTTTCTTGTGGAATTTTGTTCTGCAGAGCACATTGAGTGATGCAGAAAATTCTGAAATGTTGGTAAAGGGTGATTTTGATTGGTCCAAACACTTCCTCTTGCAGTTGCACTCTTCTTCTCACGTGCACCACAGGAAAACTTTGAAACGTTTGTACATTTGTATGGCACTCATTTATGCAGCAAATGATCTGGCAATTACACCATTGCACATAGCCATATCAGATGTTGTGGACAGGTTTTCATCATCATCATCGTCTTGCTTCCAATATTTGTCAGCCTTTGGTGTGACTGTCAGCAAGCCAACCCTTCAATGCTACCAAACTCATGTAGCCTTACAAGAAATTAAAAAACAAACCTGTTGTTCTTTCTAATAGCTTCACTGTTGCATCTATTGACAACATCGATCGAAGTAGCAGTTATGCTGCTGTCAAATGTGACCAGGAAAGTAGGGGGTTTCATGGAACCTCCATACAAGCTGTGGAACCTCTCCCTGTTTCAACAAAATGTTGGTCTGGTACGGTTCCACTAACATAAATTACTTCCTCTGCTGGTGCTAGGAGTATTGACAGTGCTGTATTAACAAAGTACCACCTTGCATCTACATCAAGAGTCAACCAGCCTGTATCAACACAACGACATTGTTTTGACTCCTTAACTCCTGAATCATTTTCTCTTTCAGAGGAGGAGAAGATGTCATTGCTTGATTTGGCAAACAAAGTTTTTCTGTATATGACAGCCAAACAAGTATGCAAGCATGAAAACTTCAATTTTTCCCTTCCAGATCTGAAAACAGCATTGTCAGAGATATCACCTTCCTCTCCAGAACAGTCAGCTGTGCATTACACATGCATACTTGGTGAACCGGCTGACAATGCTGAAACCATACGCCACTCTCTTGACATTCTCTATGAAAAGCATTCTGTTGGAAATTTGATAAATCATCTTGTTGTTGCTGGGGATGCAAAAACGTATGAATATATGTTAGATGCTAAGAGGGTATATGGCCAAGATTTGGATTGGCTTCTGCCATATTTGGGAGAATGGCATTTGTTAAAAACCTTCAAGCCCCAATTATGAAAATTTACCTTGATGCTGGTTTAAAACATCTATTGTCACTATATCACAAAGGGGCTACTTTAACAGCAGTTTCTAGTGCATCAAGTTTTAGAAAAACCCATATTTTTTTACTGCAGGCTTGGGAAGCATTTTACAGACATCAAATTGCTTTTTTTTCATTGAAGGCAAACTTGGTGATGGTGCGAAACATGAGAGTTTTACAAAATTACACCAGGCTATCAAACAAATACTCTCTGAACATGGTAGCAAAACTTTCCATTTTTCACAAAATCTTCTTTCTCTTGCAAAGAAGGTTCATTCATTTGAATTTCTGCCCTTCTTTGAGAACATTGGAAATACTGATGCAACATCACTATTTTGGCATCAGTTTATTCATCGAGACATGTTCCACTATGTCAGTTTGTTCACTGCCATCAGATTTCGTCAATTTGATCTACGAAATGCTTCAATAAGAATGGTGGCCCCAATGTTTCATGCCCTTGATCGCCATATTTATTTGAAACTTGTTCCTTTCCACATGGCCTCTCTAAAACAGTTTCAAAAGATGTTGTACAACATTTTCACAATGGTGGGTTTACTGTTAGTTTAACTGGCCAAGCTGGGTGCTCTGTTGCTTTAGATGAAGCACATGAGATGGCTATTAACAAGGAAGTGAAAATGGCAATGACAACAACAGGTATGGGAAGCATGTCTCGTCTGTTACATTATCTTACTTTTCGTGCAAGGTTTTGAAGAACTTGTCTTCAGAAATTCAAATTTTAAGCAATACAACTTGTGACTCTCAAGCAACTTTTGCATCTAAAGACAAGAATGTACTGCAATATGTGCAGAAACTTTGTGATGAATGTGATGTTTTTGATTCTGATAATCCATCATGTATATTAACCCATTTGTTTACAGGTGTGACTGCCTCAGACATTGTGTCAAAGGACATGATGTCTTTCTACCAGAAGGGAGAAGAAGACTTAGTGTCTTACATTAATTGTATTATTCTCAAATCTCCTGGGGCCAAATTGCCTAAACGGTCTAGACGGAATCTAAAAACATTTTCAGTCAAACGTAAGACAGTCCATAAACAAAAGCTGGAAATAAAAGACCACAAGTTGCAAATAATGTCATTACGCCGACAAGTTGCTTTATCAAAAGCAAGTAATATGCCTGTGGATTCTTTATTTCAGTTTGTTTCCCTGCCAAGGGCAATTTGCAACCCTGATAAACTTCCTATCAAGTCATCTAAAGCTAAGTCTTCAACAGAATTTCATAAGCATTTCCCAGAATCCTTTTGCTCCAAGGTTCCCTATTATGCTGGAGGGCCTTCTTGCTGCATCCTAGAAGGAATGTTTATGATAAATTGTCCACCTTTGAGAATTCATAAGACCTTCAGGGATTATGCTTTATTTCTATATAGACGTTGGGTGATCAAATCAATGAATGAGTTTAAAGCTGTGGATGTTCACATTGTGTTTGATCACCCAGGTAGACATGGTGCGTGTCCAAAGGACATTGAAAGGGCAAGACGAGATGGTGCTGTGGAAGAGCCCTCCTTGACAAAAATTTCAGGCAGTGTTCTTTGTCCCACCAATACAAATTGGGCAAAATTTCTGCAGGTTCAAAGCCAAAAAGACTTCTTGTAAATTTTCTGTCCATGGAATTTCTTTCCATAGCCCTTTCTGCAAATGTGAAACCACATATTCTTATAGTTGCTGGTGGGTTTGATGGGGATCTGCAGGATGCTGCATTGTGTGTGGGGGATGATTTCCCAGAAATAAGTCAAGTGGGTGATATGTCATCCAATCACGAAGAAGGAGATTCCCGTGTGTGGTATCATGCCAGCAAAACCCCATGTAAACATGTTGTCATTTACTCCCCAGACAGAGATACATTTCATGTTGGTTTGCCTCTCATGTCCTCTTTATCCCATAAACAAATTTATGTGCAATTGAGAGCAGCTAAAGGTGATGATCTCTTTATTAATATGAACACACTTGTTCAGCAAGTGTCATCATATCTTGAATTACAGAAACTGGGAAGTGATCTTAAACCTCAAATACCTCTCTTTCTGCAAGTGTTATATGTTGTAAGTGGTTGTGACTTCACCTCTTTTTTTAGGGGATATTCAAAGAAATCATTTTTAGATGTCTTTTTTCGTGACTGTGGATTTATAACTAGTGTGGACACTGATGGAAAACTTGGCAATTTTCAAGACGATTCATGCAGTAAAGGGTTACTAGCCTTTTATCGTTTAATAGGTTCTTTGTACTTTCGAAAGCATACAAGTGCTTTTGAATTTGATGATCCAAGAGAGTTATTTAACTCATTGTCCCACAATGACAAAAGTCCAGAAGAAGTCCACTTGGCATTTTTAAAGACTGTAAGGGATGGTCACTTCCACCGGATATCAAGTGAATCCGAGTGGATGCCCTCTGCCGATGCTTTGAAGCTACATTGGTTACGATGTTGTTGGGTTTTGCAAATGTGGGCCCAGGCATTGTCAAGTTGTGTGAATGTTCCAAATTTGTTAGATTATGGTTGGGCTATGACTGATGGGCAGTTAAGCATTGTGTGGGACTCTGAAGTAAATTTGAGACAAATCAATGAAAATGTGAGATTGCTAAAAGAGGGTTGTTAGTGTAGGTCGGGATGTAACAAAAATTGGTGTAAATGTAAAAAGAATGGGAAAAATTGCTCCCTTATATGTCTGTGCAAAAATTGTGAAAACCAATGTTTGTCTGAAGAGGTTATCCAAAATGAGGTCATTCCCAACAATTTGCCTGTATTAGGCACAGCCATATCATATGATAGTGACAATATGTCTGAAAACAGTTCTGACCTTTCCTCTGAAAGTAGTGATGATAATGAATCTTTGAGTGAATTGTCATCCTCAGATGAGAGTTGGCAGGCAGACGAAACATCTCAGTTGCTGACTGATTTTGATGATGTCATGTCAGTGATTGAAAATGTTCCAAATGAAGGTTGCTTTTGAAGATCTTTTAGATGAAGGTTGTTTGATAATTAATGGAAGTGTTTTACTAAAACTATTGTAAGAAAGAAATGTATTGTGGTCATTGTTTAATGAATGCGACTCTTTGTAATTTGAGTACTACCTCACAATTTGACTTCAAAAATGTTTAAAAAGAACATTTGTATATATCAGTATATTGTAAAGATTGGATGAGCATCCTCATCAACAAATTACATTTAATCACTTGAAAATTACAGAGGTCATAATCAACCTACATACAAAGCTGTTTGAGAATTACCGTATAGTATGGTACTGAAGTGAGATCATTACTGATGTCATTACATCAAATAGATTCACTTTCACTAATTATCAATAACATGTATTGTTTCATATCAATCTATGCATATTTGCCCTCATTAACCATATTTTTTTTTTTACACAGGATTTGAACTTCAGTCGTGACAGATACATGTAAAGTGCCTTTCATCCAACACACATTGTATTTTGGGTGTATTCACTTCTGTGACCCCACCTGTTTAACTTTTTTATGGACTTTTGACTTTTGCTTTAAATTTAAAAACACCCAAAATGAGCATTTTACATACCTTTTAGAAAATTACGGCTACCTTTGTTTATATATACCCAGTATGTTTAATTTCATATGAAATTACTATCAATTTATGAACTTGTGTGTTGGATGTTGAAATACAAGTCTCAGGTTTGTATGATTATAAGGTGCATGGGCAAACACTTTGTAAAAAGTTATACTCTTTTATTATATTGGTCACATAGATCTACTTCATAAAATATAACCATAGAACACTGTATAACCTGCTCTTTGGCTGTGACTAGACCATTTTGTGTATGTGAAATAAAACATTTCACTCTGTGTACAAAATATATTTGGCATTAATGGTATGTTGTCCATACATCTTCTTGCAGTGTCGTAGCTAGGACTTTTTGTGGGAAAGCCAAGAATCCTAATTTTGCTGGAAAGTAAGAATCGAGGGTGTAGATTTGGTTTCAAATTGAGGAGTAAATATAGGTGTATTACTTATTATAAATATGACATTTTTTCTGATTGTTGAGTGTTGTCAACCTCTAGCTATGCCACTGCCTTCATGACCATTGACAAATGGAAAAGAGATATTTGTTCAACAAAAGTTAAAAAGTAATTTCACAAACAGTACATCTCCATTACTTGTATTCGTTATTTTTTCTTGACATGCACTGTTTTTCTAGCATTCCCTGCAGTCATAACATTCTTTCACTCACAAGGGACATTTCTACTTACTGAAAATGTATTTATATGCAATGAAGCAATCACGTTCTCCATTCCATTTACTTTGCCACATCACTTGCCTACTTGTTTGATCAAACTGGTGCTTCCATCTCCATACTAAGTTATGTTGGTGCTATTATCTTGCTCAGTCTTTCTATGAGTGTATTAACAGGGTATGCTGTTTTCTAACAAAAGCATTTATCAAGCAAGCTTTCATTGTTTCATACGTTATGTTTTCTTATCAATCTTATGTATATTTATTTTTAGTTGTTTAAGCATTTCAAAAAGTTTCTTTATGTATATTTTCATATTTGACCTGCATGTGATTTGTATTCTGTTACTTTGAAATGTGTGCATTACCTTGCTCATGCATATCTTCTGTATTTTTATGCAAGTGTTTTGCCAAAACTGTTGCCTTCATGTATCATTGTGCACTGTAAAGAAAGCAAAACTGCTGGTGGTGTATGTATTACTAAACTCAAAGGTGTGGTGTAATTATAGTATATTTTATGGGAATTACACTTATTGTTCATCAAATGTTTAATGTACATACTCACAATGTTAGTGGTGTGATACAAGAGTATTCAATTGGTTTTCTGAAAGTTGTGCATGCTGCATTACCTTGATTTATAGTATTTGTATTTAAAAGTATAAAGAGTGCTTTTTAGTCACCTGTCCATAGTGTACATGTATGGGTGTGATTTCAAATGGTGACATGATTGATGAATTTCACAAAAGATTTCCTTACTTGTTGATGAAGTTGGTGTGTAGATAAAAAAATAACTTTACAGTCATATTCTGATTTTTCTTAAATGATGTGAGGAGTATTTTTGTGTTTTTCAAAGTATACCTTGCATGCTGCTATCTTAAATTGTACATAGCAAAGAAATATTATTTAGGAAAGCATCAAACATACATGCTTTTCTTGTTTGTATAGAATATTGCATACTTAAGTTATTCATTGCATGTATTCATGTTATGAAGATTTAGTCTGAGCTTTTAGATGTGAAGTATTGATGGTTTATTAATATTTGATAGCTTCCATGAAGCTCTTTTAAGTGTTATATATTTCTTCAGAAGGTTTTTTATCTGAAACAAGCAGAGTTTTTGTATAATTTCTTTCAGTTTCAGGTCTTTCATTAATATTTGTTTTATATTGAAATTTAAAGTGTGAGTTTCTTTCAGCTTCACAAGTTATTTATTTAAAAGTTTTGAGTTAAGTGTACTGTACTACCAGTAATATTTTTTGCAATAAAAGGTGCTTTTCTAGAGTAGTGAAGAAATTTTTACTTAAGCTTTTTAAACAAAAGATAATGTTTTATGTTGGTTCATGTTGTGCCAAAATATTGTATAGTGTATATACCATTATACTGTGACCTCACACTTAAGTATTCATGCAGCTGGTGCTTTTTAAGAGTAGTGAAGATATTTTTACTTAAGCTTTTAAACAAAAGATAATGTTTTATGTTGGTTCATGTTGTGCCAAAATATTGTATAGTGTATATACCATTATACTGTGACCTCACACTTAAGTATTCATGCAGCTGGTGCTTTTTAAGAGTAGTGAAGATATTTTTACGTGTGCTTTTAAACAAAAGCTGATATTTTATGTTGGTTTATGTTTTGCCAAAAATTATATAGTGTATATACTATTAGACTGGGACCTCATACTTAAGTATTCATGCAGCCGGTGCTTTTTAAGAGTAGCGAAGATATTTTTACTTGAGCTTTTTAGTTTGTGTTTTGCCAAAATATTGTATAGTGTATATACTATTATACTGTGACCTCATACTTAAGTATTCATGCAGCTCAATATATTCAAGTTTAACATGCATTTCATTAATTTTTTAGTTTGTGTTTTGCCAAAATATTGTATAGTGTATATACTATTATACTGTGACTCAACTTAAGTATTCATGCAGCTTATATTCAAGTTTAACATGCATTTCTCATTAATTGTTCCATCATTTCAAGTTGTATAAAATTGGTTGGAAGGAGATACAAAAAAAAAGAAAAAAAAGAGAGAACTCCAAGAATAAATGTGCCTCACAAATACTACACATCGTTTCCAAAGCATGCGTTTCTTTCCATATTGTCTTTTTGTTGTTATCAAGTGGTGAGGAGGTGTGGTGGTCTAGTGGTAGAAAACTGTTTTTGAGACGCAAAGACCTGGCTTTGAGTCCTGGCCAGGACTACCTGCATTTTGCCCTTTCGCAACACACTTAACTTCATTTGACTCAGCTGTAGCATGAGTACCAGCGATGCAGGGAGCTATGCCATGATTGACTGGCATCCATATCCAGGGGGAGTAAAACTCCTATCAGCTCTGGCACCATGGAAACCAGAAATATGTACCTGCCCTAAAAGCCATGGATAGATTAAACTGATTCTTTATCCCACTGGCCTCGTCAACAGTCTGGGCTTGAAAATGAGTTTTCTTCAGGGCGAGTTGTTTGCTTGGGTCATATGGAAACCAGGGATAAGCACTGCTCCTCTAGGACCTTCCACAACTAGGCACCTCTGTCCTCTATCTTCCTCCTTGCAGGATTGTTCTGGTGCGGTTATTAACCAGAAGTATTTTTACCCCTCACCTGACCTGCTTTCCACAAGAAGAAGTGATTTTGGGCACCCATTTTGTTCAAATGACTCCCCGTCTACCTCCCTCCTGTGTAAAGCAGTATATTGTATGGGCGGTGTGCAGTGTGATGTAACCTAAAGGATTTGGGGAAAATAACCCAACAACTCTCCTTGGCTAAGCCACTGACACGGGGTTTTTTGAAGGGAATTTCAATGTATCAGTTTGAAGCTGAAGGTCCTTTTCTCCCAATATATTTTTTGGCAAGGCCTGATTTACTTCAGTGTCTGGGGCCTGGCGGCTGGGGAATTGCTTCCCACAGACCAGGTACGGGTCCAATATGACAGTTCATCCTCCCCACCCCCTTTACTTTTAAAATCGCTGCTAGTATCCTGGGAAGACGAAAAGTATTTGAGAAAAAATTAAAGATATGCCAATGTTTAAAGATCAGATCTAATATGCACCCCCTCTCATGATATTCGAATTCCCCAATATTAGGACACAAAATTAAAATCATAGCATGGATAAGTTGTTCAAACCCATAAATTTCAATTCCTAGCGCTAACCATGGGCAAAACCCTTAAAAATTGCAAGAACTGACAACTTTTGCCAAGTTTCTAAAACACCCATCTCTGATATGAATATTCATGATTCAGAGCGATCATCAAGTGGTGCGCATGCGGCATAATGAATATTCATATTCTTCTCGAAAAATATGACCTTTTTGATGACCTTTCTACCAGAGAAAACATGGCCGCCATTATCGCGAAAAGTACATGAGAAAACATGTAAGGGATCGTATTAAAGACAGATATTGAAAGAAAACCAAATGGATATGTTTTTAACATTATATTACATTGTTACAGAGAGTTTGCTTAAGGTTCATCCACGAAAAGTTATAATTTGACCAAATTTCTACCGCGATCGAACGCCAACGTAACAGCAATGCGGAACCTATCTTCGTAATTCATTTAACTCCACAACATGTACGAGTGTTGCGGGGTTCTTATTTCCACTTGTATGTACAGTTATATGTGTTTTGGTGATATACAGTAAATAATTGTGATCTTTTGCAGACGATTAGTGCATTAACGAATAGATTAATTTTAGGAAATATTTCGTGTCCATTGAGCACCCGAATTCAAAATTATGTGACGTCACCAAGCTGTGAAAATTTCAGGTCAAACGAGGTCAGACTCCGTACTGTATTCACTCAATATTTATATTTACTGTGCATGAGTGACATCAAAGGTCAATGTTGGTCAATTGTTTGTTTTACTTAACCGCAGAAATTGGCCAAAAACAGCGGGTTGGGGAATAAAGGAGATGTACACAACACATATAACATACATATATAAATATATATATATATATATATATATATATATATATATACATATATCTCTCTATATATATCTCTCTCTATATATATATATATATATATATATATATATATATATATATATATATATATATATATATATATATATATATATATATATATATATATATATATATATATATATATATATATATATATATATATATATATATATATATATACATATATATATATATATATATTTATATATATATATATTAATATATATATATATATATATATGCATATATATATATATATATGAATATATTATGAATATATATATATAATATATATATATATATATATATATATATATATATATATATAGAGAGAGAGAGAGAGAGAAAAATACATATATATATATAGAGAGAGAGAGAGAGAGAGATACATATATATATATATATATATATATATATATATATATATATATATATATATATATATAGATAAATAGATAGATAGATAGATAGATAAGTAGATAGATATAGATATAATATATATGTATATATATATATATATATATATATATTTATATATATATTACGCTATGGTTCAAATTTCTTACAACACATGTTGTGCCTGCGTCGTAAAATTGAAATATAGCATGTGAAATTTTATGCCAGAGTTTTTTATTAACTTAAATGAAAATCTTACCTCTCTGATGGGATTGAAAGTTTTATTTCACACAAAAATGATTTCATTTACTCATAAATAAAAGAAAAATGACACAACTACGAGACTAACAGCCGAATGATTCAACATGTCCGTACAAGTACTGTACATAAATACATGCAGGCTAGTACTATCAGTATACATGTACACTGTACGTGAAAGTTTTGATGTTGTTTTGAATGCAGGCTGTCAATTGTTAACGATATCATTAGCTAGGATTCTACTTTCCTCCTGTAATGTGTTGTATGTGTAAGATCGTGTATCTGTGAATTGATCACAATCTGCAAGTTAAGTTACTATACTGTAAAGAAGTAGATGTGTTCGAGATCTCAGTATTATTGTTGACAATTGGTCAAAGTTCACTAAAACCTCATGGAAGTTTGAATACGATAGACAAAAGTATTTTTCTATTTTATTTTGTCATTATACAAGGATTGGGTAAGAACTTTTTTTAATATTTTTTATTAAAATAATAGTCTGATTTTTTAATGTTTTTGGTATTTTAAGCGCAATTTTCATTCATTTTAGTGAGGTATGCCTACGGAAGTGTGTGTGTTAACAAAACTTGCAAGCTTCGCTTGTGCACAGTGCCCTGTACATTACGCAATACCCTGTACATACGACGGCAAATTTACAAAATACGCCAAAAATCAGGGGCTTGTCGTAACCACATGCACCAGACAAAAAATTCTCACGCAACCTCTCGATCATCAGCTAGATACGATGAAGTGCTCAAAAGAAGCGGATACAACACCCAGCTACAATACCAAAAAACCAACCCACCACAAGAAAAATAAAGAAAAAATGCAATGTAATGTGGTTCAACCCCCCTTTTAGCAAATCGGTGAGGAACCAACATTGGAAAAGCATTTCATAGCCTTCAACTCAGCACTTCCCCAAAGGCCACAAATCCACACAATTTTTAACAAAAAACAACGTTAAGGTCAGCTACAGCTGCATGCGCAGCATGAAAGATGTAATATCATATCACAATGCAAAAATCCTCACAACCCCCACACAGCAAGCCAATGACAACGCATGTAATTGCAGTATTGAGCCAACGGCTGCCCCCTCAATGGAAACAGCTTACTGTAGCTACTGCAAATGTCTACCAGGCAAAGGTCACCACAGACAATTCAACGCATACATACATTGGCATGACAGCTGACCAATTTAAGCACAGATGTAATAATCACACAATATCAATCAGCACAGAAAACACGTTAAAGAAAGTGAACTTTCAAAGTTTATTTGGTCACTTAATTGTAATGGGGTGTAGCGTTGTTGAATACATATCAGAGTCCAAAATAAACATGTTGATAATAACAGGTGGTAGCTTCCAAAACAAAACTAAGTCACACAGATAGCAATAGGTTATGATCTAGAAATCTATTGCAGAATATTCAAATTACAGGATACACACAGGAAAATTATTAACAAAAGATGAAGATCATAAAGTTATGGGTTTCAGCATCTGGAATACTACTGACTAGATCTGAATCTTATCTTTCACCATTGAATAGATCTGGGTCTGAACTCCCATTGACCATAGAGATACTGTCCCAAATAGTATCACCAATGCACTGACTAATCTTTAAAAGATGATTGGTTTGGTTTGCTGATGTTAACGGCACTGCAACAGTCATGTTAAAAAACTAAGGTGTAAGAGTTAGGGCAGAGAGGAAATGGAGGATTGAGAGGAAGAAAAGGGGGATAATAGGGTGAATTTGGGAGAAAAATTAAGGTGAAAAGAAAGAGGTGTGTAAGGTTAGGTGTAGAAAGGAAGAGAAAGGAAGATTAGATATGGTGGATTAGGTTGTTGTTGCGGAGGAAGTTGATAAAGTTGGAGGAAGGATTGTTTTTGATTAGATCCGAGAATGAGGTGGGTGAGGAGAGAAGAGACCTGGAATTCAGGTATAGGGGACAGGTTAAGAGGATATGCTTGATGGAGAGTTCGGTGTTGAAGTTGGGGCAGGGCAGCCGGAAAGGAGATGGGAGTAGGAGATAGAGGAGTGACCGAGAGAGGAGTGACCGAGGTAGATGCGGGTGACAATGATGTATTCCCTGCAATTCTTACTGTGCAGGGGGTGTTGGTCTCGACATTGCTAAACGTAATGCACAGCTCTAATATTTATGCAATTTACGGAAATAAAACAATTTATGAAGAGTTTTACCTTAAAGTTTACAAAAAAGGTAAAAGGGTATTTTATCGGTAAAATAATTTGTATAACTTATAGAAATTCCCTACCCAAATTTTGAAATTCCCTACCAAAATTCTGAAATCCTACCAAACTTTTTTTTGAAAGAGGGAATTTTTCTCCTAAAAATCCAAAGCTAGTGCAAACCCTGCTACCATTGTTTAATAGTTGCAGCAATTTATTCTTTGCATTATTCCCATTGATTATACTCTAACATTGTACTTTCAATTAGTTTATCTGAAAATGCATCAATCATATGATGCACACGCACTCTTGGTGAAACTAAAACATGTCTGTTTTTATGAGGCGATGCCCCCAATCCAAAAGGGCACAAGTTATTTTCCATTAAAATGTGTAAATTCAGCTGGAGACAGCTGATGTCAAAACCAACACTGTTTGGAAATTCAATTGACTGTAAATACTGTACATAAGTTATCTAGAAATAATAAATTTCCTCCAGAAAAAGAAAAATCTGTGGAAATTTGGGGATTGTCCCCCTGGATTCGTAGGAAGTATACTTTATCCCCCTCACAACACTTTTTTCAGAGAAAACAATATTTAAATCTTTCATACTGACAATACTTGTCTTACTATTTAACTGGCAATGTTCTTATTTGTGTTGGCTAAAAGCAGTTTACTTTCCTTAAGAAAGGAAAATATCCACAGAAATCTAGGGAACTTTCCCAATGGAATCCACGGAAGTACACTTCAGACCCTTACAGCAACAATTTTAATAAATACAAATATTTTCATCACTCATAAGATGATTAACAAGATATCTCTTACTAAGGTTGCATCTTCATTTTTGTTGTTAAATTCTAAATGAAGTTTAATTCCATTCTGTTTTCTTGGGAGGGGGTCCCTTATCCAAATTACTAGGAGAAAGAAGCTTCAGTCCCCTACTTTTTCAGAAGATTACAGTACTTAAGTTGAAATTTCAATTTAAAAAGCAAAAAAGTTGAATAATTCCTTTTTTTTTTTTGCATTTGCTATACCTTAGATTGAAGAAACTCTAGGTTTGGTTTGATGATTAATAACTGCACCGTGACAGTCAGAGTTAAATGTAACAAGAGGGTCTTTAAAACTAAGGAGCTTGAGTTAGAACAGAGAGGAAAGAGAGGAGGGATAGAGGGAATGGAGAAGAGAAGGTGAATAAGGGAAAGAATTTAAGGTAATAAGGTAATAAAAGGAAGGTAAGGCAGAGAAGGGAAGGAAAGGGCGGTTTAGATCAGGTGGTATAGATTGCTGTTGCGGAGAAAAGTGATGAAGAGAAAGGAAGATTAGATATGGTGGAATAAGTTGTTGTTGCAGAGGAAGTTGATAATGTTGGAGGAAGGATTGTTTTTGAATAGATCAGAAATGGAGATGGAGGGGGAGAGGTGTGATCTGGAGTTCAGGTATATGGGACAGGTTCAGAGAATATGCTTGATTGAGAGAATGGCGTTGCATGTACTACAGAGTGATGGAGAGCAAGAAAGTAGGTAAGAGTGGGTAAGAGAGGTGTGGCCGAGGCAGATGCGGATGATAACAACATCCTTCCTGTGGGTTTGATGGTGTGAAGTTTGTTACTGGTCTCAAAATTCCAGGAGTATTGCCAGGTCTTACTGAGGTAGCTGAAAGTGGAGAAACGAAGGTCTGAGTGTGGGATAGAAGAAGGAGAGATGTGATTCAACATAGCGTTGATGGTGGCTCTGTTGGCTCTCTCGTTGCCGGGAATGTCGACGTGGCTTGGGATCCAGAAAAAGATCATTTTTTTCCCTAAAGAGGAAAGAGAGTGAAGTTTATTGAGTATTTGTTTGTTTGTTTGATAAGGACAGCAATTGTCAAATTGTGACTGAGAGGTTAGATCATTCCAGAGGTAGGAAGGAAAGAAAATAGGGGGAGATTGAGAGAAATAAAAGAAGTAAAAGCCAGAAAGCTGGGATTGAGAGAGGAGTGCATAAGTGAAAAGAAAAAAAAAAGTAGAGAGAAGAGGTGGGAGAGGAGGACAAAATATGGTTGTAGAGGGAAACATGATGAACGAAAGGAGATAAATTTTCTGGAGGGTTTTTCTGGAAGAGCTCGGCTTTTAAGTTGTGGGACCGAAGGAAGCTCTGGGAAGGTTGTATAGGGGGAAAGCAAGGAGGACGTGGTGGACTGTGAGGGAGCAATGGCAATTGTTGCAGAGGAGTTGGGGAGCCAATTAGGAGGTGGAAGTGAGTGAGGTGGGAGTGAGTGAGGTGGGTGTGACCTATTTTAACACGGGTAATATGGACGGTGTTGACACGGGAGAGATTGTGGATGGTGGGTTTAATCAGAATGGTGGGCTGAATGACGTGGAGTTTGTTATCAATTTGGGAGTTCCATGAGGTTTGTCAATGGTCACGAACAAGGGAAGCGATAAGCGGTTTGATGTCAGAAAGGATTTTAGAACGGGGGTAGGGGGAGGTTGAGAACAAGCATAGCAGTTGCATTAGCTCTGTCATTGCCAGGGATGCCAAGATGGCTAATTATCCAGAAGAAAAGAATAATTTTCCTGCAGAACGGGGGTGGGGGCGGGGGAGGAGTTTACAGAGGTTGGATGTGGGTTTATCCCATTTAAGATTGAGTAAAGAAGTAAGGACAGCCTTGGAGTCGGGAGAAGATGGTAAAGTGGATGAGCGGGGAGTACTTAGTAAAGTTGAGGGTGAGAAGGATGGCCTTGGTCTCAGCTATGAAGATGGACGAATAGTTGGGAAGCCTGCTACTGAGGGTTATGTCTTGGATGAAGGCAGCAGCAGCTGTCTTGTCGCCTTCCTTCGAGCCATCAGTACAGGTGGAGGTGTAGTTTGAGAGTTAGTCTTTGATTTGATTGTGGAAGTTGATGAAGAGGTTAGGGTTGGTTTGAGTTTTGTGATGAGTGGAGAGGCCCAGGTGGATAGAAGGGAGGAGGTGGCCCAGGGAGGAAAAAGTGGGCCAGGAAAAAGTGCCAAGAGTGGCAGGGTTGATGCCAAGATAGTGGTCTGGTTTGATGTGTAAGCTGAAGGAAGGAGATAGGGTTTTAGTCCTATTAAAGAGGGTGAAGACATTGGGGTACCTAATGAGGTTGCAAACAGAGTTATGGGTGTTGGTGAGGGCTCTAAAAGCATAGAAGAGATTAAGCTTTCTACACCTTAGCAAAAAGGGGGGTTCGTTGGCTTCAACGTGAAGGCTGGTGATTGGGGAGGTCCTGTAGGCACCCAGACAGAGCCTGAGGGCTTCATTTTGGATGGTGTTGATGTGGTTAAGGTAAGAGTTGTAAGCGGCACAGTAGACAATTGCTATAGTCGAGCTTGGCACGAATGGTGAGCTTGAAGATGTTGAGGAGAGCATGGGGGTTCGCACCCCAAGTGGTGTTGGAGAGGAGGCGGTGAATAGTAAGGGAGCTGTTGCATTTCTGTTTCAGGTTGGTGCTTGTAAGAGAGCTTGGGGTCTAGGGTTAAACGTAGGACTTAGTGTGGTCAACTTTAGGGATGTGATTGCTATTGGGTACGAGGTTCAGGTTGAGGTGGAGGTTTGGGTTGGGGTGGAAGTTCTGGTTGGGGTAAAGGTTGTTGCAATGACAGAAGTGCATGTAGACTGTCTTGTCTTTGGATAATTTAAAACCGCTATTGTTGCACCAGTCTTGCAGCCGGTTGAGGCCAAGTTGGAGCCTATTTTCGACAAGAGGAAAGCTAGGGGAGGAGTAGAAGATGGTGAAGTCATCCATGTAGAGGGCAGGTTTGATGTTGGGGCGAAGATTGTCTGTAATATCGTTAACGCTCAGGTATTTGTAGGTTGAATTGATTGGACCAGAGCATGTTGAGGATGCCAGTGAGGATAGATTTAAAGTTGGAGAAGCGGAAGGAGAGTTTAACAAAGTTTAAGGCCAGGAGGATGGCCTTAGCTTCTCGGTTGGCATTCGAGAAACTCCAGAACTGCAAAAAGTTTTTTAAAGTTCACAAATTTACTTTACATTGCAATAATGAAGACAAGTCAGTCAGGCAAAAGATAACGAGCAAGGTGATTAACAGGGATAGTATTCCATGCTGTCCACACAACAGATACAGGTGCACTGTAGTGTGAACAAAGTGGTACCTCCTTGGTGTCTTATTATTTCCCTGGTGTGAATAGTCAGCTGTAGGCAATTATTTACACATCAGCACATATTTTCCAGATTTGACTGCAGATTTTCATGAAAATGATAAAAATGAAAATTACTCTATTTCAGGTGTGCAAACAGTAAATGATAAAAACGAATACACCCTATGTGGAGATTTTCATGCTCATCAAGACTGCCAAATTTCATAGGTCTTTGGTAAAAAACCTCTGACCGAATACATTTCAAAAATAGGAGACAAAAGTTAACAGAAAGTTCCAATTTTATAACCACAACTTTGTTGAGCTAAAAGTCATATCTACAAGCATACCATTTACAAAGTGTGTGTGTGTCATGTCCATATGCACATGTTTTAAACAAGGGGTAATTCGAAAACAGTACACTCGATAATCTAATCATTTTCATACCTTCTTGAGGTACTTCTGGTGTGTTGCCATGGCCTCCCCTTGATCCACGTCCTCCCCTACTTCTACCCCTTCCACGCTTCTGGTATATTTTCCCTCTTGGCTCCACTCTTGCATCCTGGGCTGCGAAAAAGCAAAAAAAAAGTTTCTCTCAGTCTGTGCATACCATAAAACATTATAATGATAACAAGTGTCGACTACCATGAAAGTTATGACATAAAATTTACGACAAATTTTCTTATGTGCATGATTTTCTCTCAAAGGCCTCACATCAGCAGGACTGCCTTATGGAGGGGTAATACTAAAATGAATGCCAACCGAATGCCCATTGAAACACACATAGAAAAAAGAATGCCCGTTGAGTTTACTGCAGGTACAAACTGTGCATACTGCGACTGCCCAATTGAGAATGCAACCAGTAATTTCCATGCAATGAATGCCTGTTGAATGTAACTCAAAATAGGTTAGGTTAGGTTAGGTAAGGGTTAGGCCCAACTCTAACTAACAAATCGATATGACTATGGACTATCATACAATTGAGCATTGATTGAGCTTTATAGATTTAAACTTAGCTTTACTGACATAAACTTAGCTTAATAGATCTAAATACATTGGTTGGGGTGGAGGTTATTGAAATGACAAAAGTGCATGCAGACTGTCTTGTCTTTGGAGAATTTAAAACCGTTATTGTTGCTTCAAACTTGCAGCTGATTTGGAGCCTATTTTCAATAATAGGGAAGCTAGGGGAGGAGTAGAAGATGGTGAAGTCGTCCACTTAGAAGGTACGTTTGATGTTGGGGCCTAATTTATCCACGATGTCATTAATGCTCAGGTTGAAGAGAGTGGGAGAGAGGATGCTGCCTTGGGGGACGCCCTCTTCTTGGGGGTACAGTTTGGAGAGGGTGTGGCCAATACGAACTTGGGAACTGCCTGGGTGAGAGGATGTTTTGAATAAAGATGGGGAGATGGCCTCTGAGGCCGATGGTGTGAAGTTTGCAGGTAATGCCGTATTTCCAAGTAGTGTTGAAAGCTTTCTCGAGGTCAAAAATATAGCAATGAGGTGTTCCTTTTTTGCAAAGGATTCCCGGATAGCGGTGTTGAGCGTAATTAACTGGTCTAGGGTATTGCGACGTTTTCGGAAGCCGCTTTGGTGAGGGGGGAGGATTCTGTCGGTCTCAAGGAACCAGTTTAGTCTCTGATTAATGATTCTTTCCATAATTTTACAGAGACAGCAGGTAAGGGCGATAGGGCGGTAGCTGGAGGGGTCGGTACCTTACTTCCGCGCTTTAAGGACGGGGTTGACAATAGCTGTTCTCCAGATAGGGGGAAAGGAGTGTGAGGACCAAATGTGGTTGAAGATGGTGAGTTGATTAAGGTGTAATCAGATAACATCTGACTGTAGTATACCCAATAGCCACTACATGGCTACTATACACAAGAATATGCAAGTATTGCCTTGCAAGTAGTGCCTACTGAGTGAGGTGTTTATCTCACTAATTAAGGTGAGGCCTTGTTAAAATATATAATATTAATAGCAAATATAAAATCAAACAGTTAAAAAAAATGGCCAAAAAACGAATACAGCAAAAGTAACAAACCATAAATTGAAATGTATGATAAAATCTGAGACATCTAAACAAGATGTCCACTTTCCAAGTTTTGATGATAGTACCAGGGAGTCAAAGTAACAACTCCCTGATAGTACTGTGAGCATAATATGAACATACAGTAGCCTACTTCATTAAATCTTATCTCCTCAGGAAGCTTGATGTTTAATGTACTTTGGTGGTGATATGGAATAAGGAAATGTATGAACTTTGGTGAATACATCAGCAGGTATTTTGCAGTCATTCAAATGATCAATGTTGCATTATGTGATTTCTTACAGTGCCTTCAAAACCACTCCCTTCATGTAGGCCTAGTTTAATTATACACATCCCTCAGTATTGTTTGACATTGGGAATGCCTCGAACGGCCAGCCATCACCAACGGCAGCCATACTAACACGGCTGGCATCAGTCCAACAGGACTATGTGCATGTAGGCCTATGCTATTCAAATGAACATACACAACTGCAACAGTCACCAGACCTGGTCGGATCGGAAACCAAAACATGACCTTGAATTTCTAGCTTTAAAAAAAAAAAAAAGAGAGTCAAACACCAACTAAATTTCATTTAAATAGTAAAATACATGCTTACTTGAGGCGTTTGACATCTTTTTCACTGACTTGCATGTAATTCTTACATGCTTTCCTGTCGCCCACTTAATGATGCCTTGGTCTTCTTTTAACTCAGGAAATCAGTAATGTTTTGAATTGGATTACGCAAAAAGAATTACAAGCTCGTAAATTATATCTGATTGCCAAATCCACTCTGTACACCGACTGACTATCCAGCTGCATCGTCACGGCTAAACCTTGCTATGCTTTGCTATACAATTACGATATCGTATGTGCTCTGTACATCATGTTGGGAAGGCCCTATGATCTAAATATAGTAACATTACGTCATCAACACTTGGTCAGTTAAGTTCTTATGATCTTCAGATGTGGTCAACCTTTCATCGGCGCGGCACATTTCAAACATGCTGTAACAAACATATACAAATATGAACGAGAGGGTGCCAACTGAGAGAGTGGAGTATGATTGGCTCATTGGAAAATATGATAGCCAATTTGGGTTCAATTTTGAGGTTACGAATATGAATTATCTCTCTCACTAGGTGCCGAGTCTGGAACAGACATTGGCGATCATGGCCCCCCCAGTCACTTCTGTTTAGAGCTAAATGCTTAAACTTATTATTACTTAGGCTGTGGTTGGTTGCCCAGTTGTTTAAGCTTTAGACATATTTAACTCACGCTGCCTTCCTCTGCTTCAATTTGCCCTCAATTTTCCCACATACTGCAAGCTGTTCCAACCCACCCTCCCGATAAACATGCCCAAAAAATTCCATCTGTCTTTTTCTGATGGCATTGAGTAGGGACCTGTCCATGCCTGAAGCTTTTAGGACATTTGTTTTCCTTTCTGTCCAAGATATTTTCAACATTCTCCTAATGAACCACATTTCCGTAGCTTCTAATCTTTTTTTGATGTCACTGGTAATTGTCCAGCATTCACGGCCATAGAGAAGAGTAGACCATACATATGCCTACAAGACACGGACTTTCGTGTCCATTCCAATATTTCTATTCTTCAGAATTGGATTCATTTTTGTAAACATGTCTTTGGCAATTGCAATGCATTTTCTCACTTATTAATGCACCGCCTATCTGATCTTAGTGTGTAGCCCAAGTACTTAAACTGTTGTACTTGTTTAATTATTTCTCCTTGGCTTTGTATACTACATAATGGGTTTATGGCTTTTTTTTTAAACCACGATACATTCTGTTTTCTTTACATTTAGAGACAACCCTCCCTTTTCACTTTCCTCTACAACTTTATTCAGAAGAGACTGCAGTTTTTCTTCTGACTGACTCTGCTATAAGTACGAATATGAACAGTAAACAAAATTACATAAATAAAACAAGTACAAAAAAGTGCCTTTTATACTGTATATTATGCTTTGTGAGCATTTAAATTCATGAAATTCTAAGAGGTTAATTAATAATGAGATGTATCAAACTATGTAAATACTGTTCTATAAATTATCATGATGTCAAAAAAATTACTAGTGCTTATATCATCAAGCAAAATAAATAATAGTACGGAGTATGGACACAACTTTTCTGAATTGATCCACTGAAAACTTGGACCAAGTCCATGACAGAAATATGATTTCTGAATTAATTTTGCCATTGTTGGTTCTTCCAACATATATGATGGTCAGTGTCGTATTCAAGTCTCAGTGCAAACGGTAATTATTGGAAAATGTAATTTGATAATCTAATTTGTTGGTAATTGTCTGAATATGTATATCACGTTGCATACTAGGGGGGGGGTCCCTCTGAAAGTGTCACTAGATTTATGTTTGAAAAATCTGGAGGATATTAGTTGAACCATTTACGTAAGCACCAAGGTTAAGTAACAATTTTCAATAAAAATATGAAAAACATCTGAAACTGCCAAAAGAGGTGCAGACTCTGCACACATTAAGAATTTGTATCCCTTGGGGCCCCTCCAACCTGATACCCTCGGTTTTCTCAAAATCACGGGTAATCCACACCTAACCCGAGAGCCTCTTAACAGCTCAATTGCTAGCAATCAGCTATTGTTACACCATATAAAACACAGGGGTAATCCATACTTTTCAACCTCATAGCCTTTTCACGCTTCACTTGCTAGCAACCAGCTACTGTAACACTGTACACAATAGGTCATTTATCTGGGGCTAATGCCACATGCCTGCTTTTCAGTGAATTGGAACAGATTAGTCCTTGGCTAACCCTAAAAATAATTTATGCATTATATACATGGGGAAATTTGTGCCATGCACATGAATGATTGATGGACCATTCCTCCCACAGAGGGTTATTTCATCGTAATGGATGAATCCCCCTCCCCCAATGGGTGGAAGAGGATTTAAGAAAATTGTATTTGTTAATCAAGCTATTTTTATTATTGTTATGTTATTTATAACTAAAATTGAAAACGTATTCCTGGTTGCATTCTACCCCTCCCCCTCACATTCTAGCACTATTACATTTGCATACATTCTAGCACTGTATTATTACGTGTATATCACATATCTTGCATAAGCACCTTAAAATGATCAAGGTTGTTTTCAGACTTTATGTTTGTTTGATAAAGGCTTAACGGCACCACGACAACGAGGGTCAAATTGTGCCCGAGAGGTCAGAAAGGAAACAGGGGGAGAATGAGAGAAATTCAAGAAAAAGTGAGAAAATTGTGATCGAGAGAGGAGGTGCATGGTTGGATCAAAAACAGTTTGTCTCCTAATTTGTGTACTTAACAGACTCTAGACAAAATTCTACAAAAATAATCAGGCTGGTACAATCTTTATCAAATTCAAGAATATTCCCAAAGTATTTTGGTGAAGCTTAAAAGACTGAAAAATTTGGTCTGCTTTATGATTATTACAAAACTGTAAATGTTTTTCACAGCACTTGCTTAAAAGCCATTGTAATAATGTGAATACCACAGAGTTCAGAAATGCAAAAAATTCCAATGTTTCTGATTGGTCAACATTTTTGCAAAATTACCGACCAGCCAATTATTTACAGCCGTGGAAGTGACATTGATAGCATCATCTGATTTATTGGTTAAAGGTCAAGTAACTTTCTTGAAACAAGATTTTATCTTTAACTTAAATCAATTAATACTTTAAAATGTGGACTAAGTAAGTTAATAGATTATTGCGGATAATAATGAATAACATTCATAATATATGTCATTTTGATGCAGCACACATATTATAGGAAAATTACATATTGGCAAAAACAATGTTGTCCTTTCAGATCAAAATATCAGCCTCAAGTAATGATTTGGAATTTGCAAAAAATGTTTTAATGAAATGGACGTTCTATACCGGTTTACGAAAATGCGGTAGTTCCTTCCAGAGCAGGGTTCTCACACCTACAATGAAATCAAATTTTATGGCTTTTCCAATGCAAGTTTATAATTTTGATAACTTTTTAAACTTACAGCTTAAACTGTCTCATTTACTGTTAATGGAGTGAAAAGAACAAGAACTTGCTTATTTCAGCTACTACAATACATTATTTAAAATTCCATGACCTTTTTATGGTCAAAGTTCATATTTATTTAATATTCTGGAAAGGCCTGGAACTAAAAACAGTGAGTTCGGCATATTTCTCATTATGAAAATTGCTTCACAAAAGCAGCCGATAACGTCAACAATTTGGACATTTTTAAAATCATAATGCAGAGAGAAATTGCTAATCAAAATAAAATTGAAAAGCACAATAGCCGACTATACCACCTTTGATTAAGAAACTGCTATGCTAAACTAGTAACATTTGCCCTGTCCATGACTTTCTATAATTTTTCTTAAGGGCCTGTGAAAATCCTAAAGTGGCAAGTTTAAAGGTCAACCAAGATGGACAAGAATCAGATCGAAGGGCATCCTTGTTTTAATAGTCATCACAATTCCTATGAGTATATTTTTGCCTTCAAAGGGCTAATTCATACTTTCCTTCAACCAATAGTTTTGGGAAGTGAAAAGGTCATTGCCTCAAAATGATATGAAAATGATAAACTCAAATTGAAGGATATTAATCAAGTTTTACATCTTAATTCAGGGTAACAAAATGTTTACATGACTTGTCCTTCTCCTTCAAAATTTGTTCCAGCAAATCATAACCACAAACTTACTGTAGCAAATAACGAGGACACTTATCTTAATTAAAATAACCACTCAACCACACAATATGAACTTCATCCATTGCTATTATGATACTTAACACCAACTTCCACAACAACTCAGGACCAACAGGAGAACAAATACAATGGAGCCATTGATAAGGGAAATTTGATCCTAATTACTTGTGGTTTTCAGAATGAAGAAAGTAAAAGAGGAAAAGTCTGACCCATCTCTGCTTGTATACCAAGTCGGATCTGACTGTTTGAAACTTTAAGGAGCAGAACAACTAATGTAATACCTAAAAATGGGGTGGGAGGGCGGGGGGAAGGGAGATATTCGCTCTCCTTCTTTGCATACCTGTTATACTTACCTTCTAATTATTACATATACAATGTTTGAAAGAATAAATCAAAAGGCAAGCAATTGTTATAAAGATACAAATCATAACAAGCAGTTCTTTATAAATCAGTTTGTTGTATCCACCTTCCATATCCCACTGAAAAATTGAGTCCCCTACTTACTTACATATCTTTTGATCTATATTAAAAGTATGTCAATCATCTACATATATATTAATCTATTCTCTATCTTTTACAAGTCTATATATCTACTACATGTAACTCATCTACCCCTTTATTCTCTAACAAAACTCTTGACCAGCGGCCCAATTCATTGGTCAATCAATCCATTTACCATCTGGTCATTCAACAAGAATACATTTTCCCTTTTGAAAGTTATTTACCAAAAATGCCAAACATCATCAACATTTTGTACATTTTCATGTTTGTAATGCAGAGAGAAACTGCAAATTAAAATAAAATTTTAGCAGTACAATATACCATTTTGACTAGGAAAACGCTTTGCAAAACTGGTTGAATTTGTCCCTGCATCCATCCATACTGTCATTTTGACCATCCAAACATTCTGTCTGCCAAGTCTCATTTTGAGAAATAAACATTCCCTCTCAAAGAAAACAGCAAAATTCATATTTGTGAATAGGCAAGGCTTTAAAAGTTTTGATTATAATTTGTAAAATATTTTGCTTGATTCCGAAGAACCTTTATACTACCCATCCATGATCCTTTTGATTCATCAATTTGTGCGTAGACATTTTAAGGTATATGAAGAGGAACAGATTTGATAATCACCAGCAAAAGTTTTAGAATACAAACAGAACAGTCTGGAAAGTATGTCATGGAGTTATGAATAATCAAAGTTTAAAGAATTTTCAACTCACTGAACACCACTACCTGTATCTTGAAATCTGTTTAAATATTAAGAAAGGAGAGGTTTGAATATTAGATTTCGCAAAGCACTCTTTTGGTTCTTCCATATTGGTATAGCTCAAGGGGTATGAATTGAGATTTTTAGAGTACATTTGGATAGAAAAATAACAATATCCACATTTTTCCAAACTTGTTCACCAACAAATTCAAGAGAAAATATTTGCTTCTTGGTTGAAGTCAAATGGAAGCCCTCAATGTAATATGCAAACTTATTTACATACAATGTAATGGATTCTTATTAAAAGAAGTCAATAGACCAATTCAAACCTACTTTAGTCGAACATGATTTGTCAATGTATGTCGACCAATCAACTGCTGGGGTAATTTTCCCATTGTTAAGCAACCAATCAGCTGCAGTTGCTAGAGGCAAATAATGCTCCTGGATTACCTTCTTCTACAATGCACATTTTTTTTTAAACTTGACCGTGCGTAAGTAGTGCAGACGCCCAAGAATCCAATAGTACTTGATTGGTCAATAAGATTCCCTCAGTATATGATTGGTCTATTATGGACACACACATTTGGGCCATGTGATGTGACATCATATAATTTAATTTTTTCTGGAAATTGCCGATTCAGATCTGAAATGGTCTATTTAGCACTTACTGGTTAATATTGAGTTAATATACCCTTTTCAAAACAGCCCACACTTTATGCTACTAATTTATAAACGTTCAATTCCTGCACACCTATTCACTATTCAAGTATAATTCCTTCATCTTTTCATTGTCGCCAACAATTTACCTCTTTTCTTTCATATGGTATCATTGGCATCACCTCTCTCTTTCTCTCTAGGTGCCTAGTCTGGAACAGACATTGCCGATCATGGCCCTCCAGTCACTTCTGGCATCACCAGAGAATATAAAAGAATGATAGAATCACAAAATGATGGCATTCTAGATAATTGGCGTGGGGTCCAGGCCCCGCTTAAGGGTCCAGAGGCAAAGCCCCGATTAGGGTCCAGGGAGCAAACACCCTGGATGCTCTGTGATTTGATTCATTATGAGGACTTAAAAGTGGATGGAACTTGACATGTTTTTATCTATCCTTGCATGCTTTTTTTATGTAGAAATATCTTGTGTGAAAAGTCTACCATTGAATATTAGCACTGCACTTTCGTAACAATTATTAATGTATTTTAACTCTTTTTTCATATATGGTGGACTTGCTTGAACACTGTACTAATCATTTAAAACGATTGTGGCAAAAAATTCAAGAACAAAGGATTTACGTTTGTTTGTTTGATGAGGGCTTAACGGCACCATGACAACAAGGGTCGAATTGTGCCTCAGAGGTTAGATCATTCCAGAGGAAGGAAGAAAAGAAAACCGGGAGATTGAGAGAAACATAGGAACTAAAAGCCAGAGGGCTGGGTGTGATCGAGAGAGGAAGTGCATGGGTGAAGAAAAAAAAAGAGAAGAGAGAGGGGGTGGGAGAGGAGGACTAAATATGGTTGTAAAGGGAAGCATGATGAAGGAAGGAGATAATTCTATATGGCGGGTTTTTCTGGAAAAGCTTAGCTAATGTTTCACATCCTTTTAATCAATAATATCACAGATTTGAATAATTTCCAGATGAATTAGGTCTAAGAAATTCAAAAAGCTGTACAATATGTAACCAAAGCTGTACAATATGTAACCAAATTTAATGAGATTTTTTGTTTTGATTTTCTTCAAGGTTTTCAAAGGTTTTGTGAGAGAGTACTTAGCCGAAAAGTGGGGATGCTTTTCATGGAGTCTCTAAAATATTCAATACACTTTTCTTGCATGTGAATGTACTAGTCTGACCAAAGTTCTTTGCCCAGTGCATTAAATGTGTATATAAACAATTTGCTTCAACATTAATCTTGAATGATGGTTCAGTTGGGCACTCATATAAAACGTTACCAGTACCATCAAGCACAAGAAAAATGTGTTTGAACATCTTGAGACTCAAGAAAATACGCCCTCACATATCCACCAAGAATTTCTTTTACATTTTTCAAATGAGTGTTCAACATGACCAGGAGCGCAAGATAAACATTCTGCTATTCAAGAATCTGCACAAATTAGCAGACAACAACTGCCATACATTTCAGTTGCGTGAAACTTCAAGCAATCTCGTGACTCTTGCCTGGAGGAGTCACCAGCCATGCAATCTCTTTACTGTAATACCGTAAGATAAATCATAAGTCACAATCATCACTATCATCAGACCCACTTATCAGGTACCGCATCAGTCCGCTCCCCAAACCCTCTAATTCCTCCACGAAGATAGCAAGAGAAGCGAGCGCCTCTTCAATCTCCTGCAAACGTCTTTCTCTCATGTCGTCATCCGAATCACTGTCATCTCGTTTGTGTCTGTGAAGCAGATTCCTTCTGGGCTTATATTTTGGTTCGGGATTGACCATGGCGGGTTGGGTTTCAGTTCCGGGGATTTCGTGAAGGTAGAAACATTTTTGTTTTAATGGACAACGGCCTTTCTCGTGATAGTTTCGGCATGGTGTTTTACTGGAAATGAGATCAATTGGGTGATGCAGATGAGTTTCACCATAACATATATTCAAATATTAACGGCTCTAGATTCACACAGGAAACATTAGCAGAGATCTTATTATAACTTCTTATTTTTTGATGAATTGGCTTAACACCTTATAGGAGTCTTCTTACATTTAAATCTCGAGTTGTCTGAAAATTAGGATCTACAAAGGCTTGAAATCAAACACAACAAATCCCAACTTTTTTACAGGGAAGCAACTATTCTCAATGATCTGGCTATAGGAAGATGAAATAAATTGAAGATGAAAATTATACCCAGAATAAGAATTAATCCCCAAATAAGAATCAATCCCAGAATAAGAATCAATCCCAAAATTAGAACCGATCCAAGAATAAGAACCGATCCCAGAGTAAGAACCGATCCCAGAGTAAGCACCGATCGCAATACCAATCGCAACCTAAAAATCAATCGCAACCTAAGAACCAATCCCAACCTAAGAACCGATCCCAACCTAAGAACCGATCCCAACCTAAGAACCAATCCCAACCTAAGATCCGATCCCAACCTAAGTACCGATCGCAACCTAAGAATCGATCGCAACCTAAGAATCAATCCCAACCTAAGAATCAATCCCAACTAAAGAATCAATCCCAACCAAAGAATCAATCCCAACCTAAGAATCAATCCTAACCAAAGAATCAATTCCAACCTAAGAATCAATCCCAACCAAAAAATCAATCCCAACCAAAGAATCAATCTCAACCTAAGAATCGATCCCAACCAAAGAATCGATTCCAACCAAAGAATCAATCCCAACCTAAGAATCAATCCCAATCTAATAATCAATCCCAACCAAAGAATCAATCCCAACCTAAGAATCAATCCTAACCAAAGAATCAATTCCAACCTAAGAATCAATCCCAACCAAAAAATCAATCCCAACCAAAGAATCAATCCCAACCTAAGAATCAATCCCAATCTAATAATCAATCCCAACCAAAGAATCAATCCCAACCTAAGAATCAATCCCAACCAAAGAATCAATTCCAACCAAAAAATCAATCCCAACCTAAGAATCAATCCCAACCTAAGAATCGATCCCAACTAAAGAATCAATCCCAACCTAAGAATCGATCCCAACCAAAGAATCGATCCCAACCAAAGAATCAATCCCAACCAAAGAATCAATCCCAACCTAAGAATCAATCCCAACCAAAGAATCAATCCCAACCTAAGAATCAATCCCAACCTAAGAATCAATTCCAACCTAAGAATCAATCCCAACCTAAGAATCAATCCCAAGCTAAGAACCGATCCCAACTTAAGAATCAATCCCAACCTAAGAATCAATCCCAACCTAAGAATCAATCCCAACCAAAGAATCAATCCCAACCAAAGAATCAATCCCAACCAAAGAATCAATCCCAACCAAAGAATCAATCCCAACCTAAGAATCAATCCCAACCTAAGAATCAATCCCAACCAAAGAATCAATCCCAACCAAAGAATCAATCCCAACCTAAAGAATCAATCCCAACCAAAGAATCAATCCCAACCTAAGAATCAATCCCAACCTAAGAATCAATCCCAACCTAAGAATCAATCCCAACCTAAGAATCAATCCCAACCTAAGAATCAATCCAAAATCAATCCCAACAAAAATCAATCAATCCCAACCAAAAATCAATCCCAAGAATCAATCCCAACCAAAGAATCAATCCCAACCTAAGAATCAATCCGAACCAGAGAATCAATCCCAACCAAAGAATCAATCCCAACCTAAGAATCAATCCCAACCTAAGAATCAATCCCAACCTAAGAATCAATCCCAACCTAAGAATCAATCCCAACCTAAGAATCAATCCCAACCAAAGAATCAATCCCAACCTAAGAATCAATCCCAACCTAAGAATCAATCCCAACCTAAGAATCAATCCCAACCTAAAAATCAATCCCAACCTAAGAATCAATCCCAACCTAAGAACCAATCCCAACCTAAGAATCGATCCCAACCTAAGAATCGATCCCAACCTAAGAATCGATCCCAACCTAAGAATCGATCCCAACCTAAGAACCGATTCCAACCTAAGAACCGATCCCAACCTAAGAACCGATCCCAACCTAAGAACCGATCCCAACCTAAGAATCGATCCCAACCTAAGAATCGATCCCAACCTAAGAATCGATCCCAACCTAAGAATCGATCCCAACCTAAGAATCGATCCCAACCAAAGAATCGATTCCAACCAAAGAATCGATCCCAACCAAAGAATCGATCCCAACCAAAGAATCGATCCCAACCTAAGAATCGATCCCAACCTAAGAATCGATCCCAACCTAAGAATCGATCCCAACCTAAGAATCGATCCCAACCTAAGAATCAATCCCAACCTAAGAATCAATCCCAACCAAAGAATCAATTCCAACCTAAGAATCAATCCCAACCTAAGAATCAATCCCAACCTAAGAATCAATCCCAACCTAAGAATCAATCCCAACCCAAGAATCAATCCCAACCCAAGAATCAATCCCAACCAAAAAATCAATCCCAACCAAAGAATCAATCCCAACCAAAAAATCAATCCCAACCAAAAAATCAATCCCAACCCAAGAATCAATCCCTACCAAAAAATCAATCCCAACTAAAGAATCAATCCCAACCAAAGAATCAATCCCAACCAAAGAATCAATCCCAACCAAAGAATCAATCCCAACCAAAGAATCAATCCCAACCTAAGAATCAATCCCAACCTAAGAATCAATCCCAACCAAAAAATCAATCCCAACCAAAGAATCAATTCCAACCAAAAAATCAATCCCAACCAAAGAATCAATCCCAACCTAAGAATCAATCACAACCTAAGAATCAATCCCAACCTAAGAATCAATCCCAACCTAAGAATCAATCCCAACCTAAGAATCAATTCCAACCTAAGAATCAATCCCATCCAAAGAATCAATCCCAACCAAAGAATCAATCCCAACCTAAGAATCAATCCCAACCTAAGAATCAATCCAAACCAAAGAATCAATCCCAACCAAAGAATCAATCCCAACCAAAGAATCAATCTCAACCTAAGAATCGATCCCAACCAAAGAATCGATTCCAACCAAAGAATCGATCCCAACCAAAGAATCGATCCCAACCAAAGAATCAATCCCAACCAAAGAATCAATCCCAACCTAAGAATCAATCCCAACCTAAGAATCAATCCCAACCTAAGAATCAATCCCAACCAAAGAATCAATCCCAACCTAAGGATCAATCCCAACCTGAAAATCAATCCCAACCTAAGAATCAATCCCAACCTAAGAATCAATCCCAACCAAAAAATCAATCCCAACCAAAGAATCAATCCCTACCTAAGAATCAATCCCAAAGAATCCAAAAAATCAATCCCAACCAAAGAATCAATCCCAACCTAAGAATCAATCCCAATCTAAGAATCAATCCCAACCTAAGAATCAATCCCAACCTAAAAATCAATCCCAACCAAAGAATCAATTCCAACCTAAGAATCAATCCCAACCTAAGAATCAATCCCAACCTAAGAATCAATCCCAACCTAAGAATCAATCCCTAACCTAAGAATCAATCCCAACCAAAAAATCAATCCCAACCAAAGAATCGATCCCAACCAAAGAATCAATCCCAACCAAAGAATCAATCCCAACCTAAGAATCAAACCTAAGAATCGATCCCAACCTAAGAATCGATCCCAACCTAAGTACCGATCCCAACCTAAGTGCCGATCGCAACCTAAGAATCGATCGCAACCTAATAATCGATCGCAACCTAAGAATCAATCCCAACCTAAGAATCAATTCCAACCTAAGAATCAATCCCAACCAAAGAATCAATCCCAACCAAAGAATCAATCCCAACCAAAGAATCAATCCCAACCTAAGAATCAATCCCAACCAAAGAATCAATCCCAACCTAAGAATTGATCCCAACCTAAGAATCAATCCCAACCTAAGAATCGATCCCAACCTAAGAATCGATCCCAACCTAAGAACCGATCCCAACCTAAGAACCGATTCCAACCTAAGTACCGATTCCAACCTAAGTACCGATTCCAACCTAAGAACCGATTCCAACCTAAGAACCAATCCCAACCTAAGAACCAATCCCAACCTAAGAACCAATCCCAACCTAAGAATCAATCCCAACCTAAGAATCAATCCCAACCAAAGAGTCAATCCCAACCAAAGAATCAATCCCAAGCAAAGAATCAATCCCAACCTAAGAATCAATTCCAACCTAAGAATCAATCCCAACCAAAGAATCAATCCCAACCTAAAAACCGATCCCAACCTAAAAACCGATCCCAACCTAAAAACCGATTCCAACCTAAGAACCGATTCCAACCTAAGAATCAATCCCAACCTAAGAATCAATCCCAACCAAAGAATCAATCCCAACCTAAGAGTCAATCCCAACCTAAGAATCAATCCCAACCTAAGAATCAATCCCAACCTAAGAATCAATCCCAAGCTAAGAATCAATCCCAACCAAAGAATCGATCCCAACCAAAGAATCAATCCCAACCAAAGAATCAATCCCAACCTAAGAATCAAACCTAAGAATCGATCCCAACCTAAGAATCGATCCCAACCTAAGTACCGATCCCAACCTAAGTGCCGATCGCAACCTAAGAATCAATCCCAACCAAAGAATCAATCCCAACCTAAGAGTCAATCCCAACCTAAGAATCAATCCCAACCTAAGAATCAATCCCAACCTAAGAATCAATCCCAACCTAAGAATCAATCCCAACCAAAAAATCAATCCCAACCTAAGAATCAATCCCAACCTAAGAATCAATCCCAACCAAAGAATCAATCCCAACCTAAGGATCAATCCCAACCTGAAAATCAATCCCAACCTAAGAATCAATCCCAACCCAAGAATCAATCCCAACCAAAAAATCAATCCCAACCAAAGAATCAATCCCTACCTAAGAATCAATCCCAACCAAAAAATCAATCCCAACCAAAGAATCAATCCCAACCTAAGAATCAATCCCAACCTAAGAATCAATCCCAACCTAAGAATCAATCCCAACCTAAAAATCAATCCCAACCAAAGAATCAATTCCAACCTAAGAATCAATCCCAACCTAAGAGTCAATCCCAACCTAAGAATCAATCCCAACCTAAGAATCAATCCCAACCTAAGAATCAATCCCAACCCAAGAATCAATCCCAACCAAAAAATCAATCCCAACCAAAGAATCAATCCCTACCTAAGAATCAAACCCAACCAAAAAATCAATCCCAACCAAAGAATCAATCCCAACCTAAGAATCAATCCCAATCTAAGAATCAATCCCAACCTAAGAATCAATCCCAACCTAAGAATCAATCCCAACCAAAGAATCAATCCCAACCTAAGAATCAATCCCAACCTAAGAATCAATCTCAACCAAAGAATCAATTCCAACCTAAGAATCAAACCTAAGAATCGATCCCAACCTAAGAATCGATCCCAACCTAAGTACCGATCCCAACCTAAGTGCCGATCGCAACCTAATAATCGATCGCAACCTAAGAATCAATCCCAACCTAAGAATCAATTCCAACCTAAGAATCAATCCCAACCAAAGAATCAATCCCAACCAAAGAATCAATCCCAACCAAAGAATCAATCCCAACCTAAGAATCAATCCCAACCAAAGAATCAATCCCAACCTAAGAATCAATCCCAACCTAAGAATCGATCCCAACCTAAGAATCGATTCCAACCTAAGAACCGATTCCAACCTAAGTACCGATTCCAACCTAAGAACCGATTCCAACCTAAGAACCAATCCCAACCTAAGAACCAATCCCAACCTAAGAATCAATCCCAACCTAAGAATCAATCCCAACCTAAGAATCAATCCCAACCAAAGAGTCAATCCCAACCAAAGAATCAATCCCAAGCAAAGAATCAATCCCAAGCAAAGAATCAATCCCAACCTAAGAATCAATTCCAACCTAAGAATCAATCCCAACCAAAGAATCAATCCCAACCAAAGAATCAATCCCAACCTAAAAACCGATCCCAACCTAAAAACCGATTCCAACCTAAGAACCGATTCCAACCTAAGAATCAATCCCAACCTAAGAATCAATCCCAACCTAAGAATCAATCCCAACCAAAGAATCAATCCCAACCTAAGAATCAATCCCAAGCTAAGAATCAATCCCAAGCTAAGAATCGATCCCAACCTAAGAATCGATCCCAACCTAAGAATCAATCCCAACCTAAGAATCGATCCCAACCTAAGAATCGATCCCAACCAAAGAATCGATCCCAACCAAAGAATCGATCCCAACCAAAGAATCGATCCCAACCAAAGAATCAATCCCAACCAAAGAATCAATCCCAACCTAAGAATCAATCCCAACCTAAGAATCAATCCCAACCAAAGAATCAATTCCAACCTAAGAATCAATCCCAACCTAAGAATTAATCCCAACCTAAGGATCAATCCCAACCTGAAAATCAATCCCAACCTAAGAATCAATCCCAACCCAAGAATCAATCCCAACCAAAAAATCAATCCCAACCTAAGAATCAAACCTAAGAATCGATCCCAACCTAAGAATCGATCCCAACCTAAGTACCGATCCCAACCTAAGTGCCGATCGCAACCTAAGAATCGATCGAACCTAATAATCGATCGCAACCTAAGAATCAATCCCAACCTAAGAATCAATCCCAACCTAAGAATCAATCCCAACCAAAGAATCAATCCCAACCAAAGAATCAATCCCAACCAAAGAATCAATCCCAACCTAAGAATCAATCACAACCAAAGAATCAATCCCAACCTAAGAATTGATCCCAACCTAAGAATCAATCCCAACCTAAGAATCGATCCCAACCTAAGAATCGATCCCAACCTAAGAATCAATCCCAACCTAAAACCGATCCCAACCTAAAAACCGATCCAACCTAAAAACCAATCCCAACCTAAGAACCAATCCAACCTAAGAATCAATCCCAACCTAAGAATCAATCCCAACCTAAGAATCAATCCCAACCAAAGAATCAATCCCAACCTAAGGATCAATCCCAACCTGAAAATCAATCCCAACCTAAGAATCAATCCCAACCCAAGAATCAATCCCAACCAAAGAATCAATCCCAACCTAAAAACCGATCCCAACCTAAAAACCGATCCCAACCTAAAAACCGATTCCAACCTAAGAACCGATTCCAACCTAAGAATCAATCCCAACCTAAGAATCAATCCCAACCTAAGAATCAATCCCAACCAAAGAATCAATCCCAACCTAAGGATCAATCCCAACCTGAAAATCAATCCCAACCTAAGAATCAATCCCAACCTAAGAATCAATCCCAACCAAAAAATCAATCCCAACCAAAGAATCAATCCCTACCTAAGAATCAATCCCAACCAAAAAATCAATCCCAACCAAAGAATCAATCCCAACCTAAGAATCAATCCCAATCTAAGAATCAATCCCAACCTAAGAATCAATCCCAACCTAAAAATCAATCCCAACCAAAGAATCAATTCCAACCTAAGAATCAATCCCAACCTAAGAATCAATCCCAACCTAAGAATCAATCCCAACCTAAGAATCAATCCCAACCTAAGAATCAATCCCAACCCAAGAATCAATCCCAACCAAAAAATCAATCCCAACCAAAGAATCAATCCCTACCTAAGAATCAAACCCAACCAAAAAATCAATCCCAACCAAAGAATCAATCCCAACCTAAGAATCAATCCCAATCTAAGAATCAATCCCAACCTAAGAATCAATCCCAACCTAAGAATCAATCCCAACCAAAGAATCAATCCCAACCTAAGAATCAATCCCAACCTAAGAATCAATCCCAACCAAAGAATCAATCCCAACCAAAGAATCAATCCCAACCAAAGAATCAATCCCAACCTAAGAATCAATACCAACCTAAGAATCAATCCCAACCTAAGAATCAATCCCAACCTAAGAATCAATACCAACCTAAGAATCAATCCCAACCAAAGAATCAATCCCAGCCTAAGAATCAATCCCAACCTAAGAATCAATACCAACCTAAGAATCAATCCCAACCTAAGAATCAATCCCAACCTAAGAATTAATCCCAACCAAAGAATCAATCCCAACCTAAGAATCAATACCAACCTAAGAATCAATCCCAACCTAAGAATCAATCCCAACCTAAGAATTAATCCCAACCAAAGAATCAATCCCAACCTAAGAATCAATCCCAACCTAAGAATTAATCCCAACCTAAGAATCAATCCAAACATGAAAATTAAACACAACCATAAAATAAAGTGCATCCTGTTTATCTAGGGTATCCATATAAAAAAAAGTTCACACTCTGAATCAACCTCAAGACCAAATTAAGCCTGACCTGGGAATTAAACGTATACCAAGCGACCATTTTCATGTCGATATGAAGAAATGGTTATTTTGAACAATGTAGCTCACAAACAACAATTAAAACTAGAACTGTCGGAAGGACAGTATGTTCGACAATTCAAAGCTAGAATGGGCTTATAGAAGGAAGTATATACAGAAAAAGGGTAGCAGGGGCAGATGATTTTAAATTACTTGAGCTTTGAAAGATGCACTTACATTTGCACTACAAGCTTCAAAATATCTTTGAGTTTTCCAAGATATTTTAAGACAAAAAAGCATGTAAAACCTAGCAGTCTTTATAACTACAATACCTCTTTTAGTTCTATCAATTTAATAACAAAGAAAGGAGAGGCCCTGACTTGCCAATGTCAATGAAAGAATGCCATTCAACCCTCTTCCAACCTGTACCCTCCCCCAGCCCCTATACACATTCCCAGAACTACATCCTGGATGGTGATACAAATTCCAATCTAAGAAAATATGTGTGTCAAGCAAAGTCAAGCAGCATGAAATATGTACAATAACATTGAAGCAAAATCATGCAAAACAATATTGCTTACCGTATGACAAACTAGACATTGGAAATGATACAAATCTTCTCACCGCTAATAATGCATATTCTAGACTGTCCCACATTCCATCCCCACCTGTCCCAAATGTCATCCCACATCTATACTCCATGCAATCACACCTGAAAACCAGTTACTGTATGTCATTCAACTACTTGCATGACCCACATGCCATCACAACTGAAATCCAGATGACATCCCATCACATGCCATTCTGCCCTGTCCCATACGTCGACCCACCCTGTTTCACATGTCAACCCACCCTGTTCCACATGCCAAGCCATCCTGTTCCACATGCCAACCCACCCTGTTCTACATGCCAATCCACCCTGTCTAACATGCCAACACATTCTGCCCAACATCCCACCACACCCTGCCCTACGTACAATTCCACCATGTCCCACATGACCTCATCCTAATTCCTTCACCTACTTTATCATCATGTCATCTTCTACCACACAATCTGCTTATTGTTTATAATTCCCAAACCCCTAATTTGACATTCTTAGAAGCAGGAAACTTTTATTTGCTTCTTTATTCATGGCAAGACAAACATTTTGATTGCTGTTGATGTCAAAAATGTCAATATCATAACAAAACTAGAAATGTGAAGTTAGTAAGTCATAAGCCATATACTTTTGATCTCAGGTCAAACATATTGCAGCAAATGCACACTATACCTCACCATTAAGTGTGAACAATGCTCTTCACATATACTGTATGATCATTTGTTTAAGCAAAATCATCATACCCACTTTAATTCAAGAGATACCACATAAACAAATATTTTTCATTGCTATGCAAATAGGCTAATCATTATGCACACACAATCCCCCAATCTTTCTAAACTGACCAATACCAATGCTCTCTACCACTGAACCAAATAGCAAGTTATCATCTCAGGTTAAATATTTTGTATGCAAGTTTATTGTTATGCAAATAACTTACTTAATATGCACACTACACCACACCATCGGGTGTAGACAATGCTCTTCACATATATAATTATTTGTGTGAAACAAAATCCCCATTCTTACTTTACTTCAAGAGATATCATAGATACAAATATTTTCATTGTTATGCAATTAAGCTGATTAGTATGTACACACAACCCTTCAATCATGCTCATTTGAACAGTATCCATGTCCTCTGACCCCTATGCTAAGTCACATAAATGTACACCATTCATAACTGAAGTTACGAAAACTTTAACCAAAACTTTACCGGACGCCGACGTAGGGGGTAGTATAGTCGAACTAAAAATAATAATTTGTACCTGCACTGTTCTTTCCATTCATTTATAGCTTTGGTTTTCTCCTCGGAGTTGTCAATCCACCATTCACTTGGGAAGACAAAATCGGAATGAACACGACAAACTGGACAGGATCTGTGACAAAATCAAGTTCAGAATGAACATTAATTGTAAGGAATATAAGTCAGCTATTACTGTATACTTTAGACAAGAAGAAATTAACCACAAAATTCTAATAATTATTTACTGGCAACTTGGCAAGCATCATCACACTAATACCGTACTCAATGTAGCGCTTACAAAAATAAAATTGCACCACTATCTTTAGGCCCAAAGATCCTTCCTTATAAGCGCCCATGCCCGGAGCCAAGTACAGTGCAATATTCAAAGTGCACTGCACATATCAGTGCAATATTTAAAGTGCAGTGCACATATCAGTGCAATATTCAAAGTGCACTGCACATATATGTAAACGGTTCTATACTATAGCCCCAAAATAACCACCACAAAAACATTGTGAACATCACTCGCAAAATTAACAAAGAGTGTAACAAAACTTTGAAGTGTTTTAAGTCTTCAAATAAATCAAATAATTTATGTTATCAGTCAAAAAATGTTGAGTGGGCGCTTATTAGAGCTGGGGCTCTTAATACGTCGAATACAGTAATCCAAATAGGAGCCGTCTGCCAAAAGGGGCATTGTATGATTCATTTCCCTAAAAAGTTATAACAGTTCTATTGCGTGCACCGGTAGTCCCACAAGTATGAATATTCAAATCAACTGCTCATGGGTGCAGCCAGCTTTTTGGATTGGGATGTCATAGAAGGAAAACCAGAAAACCAAACATTTTGAGGTTCCAATGCGCAATATGGATTTTAAGTTTGAAGTATTGTATAATAAATGTTATTGCACATGGGTTCAAAATAACAATGACGACCAAATAATCAAAATAACCCAGAGTATTCACAAGAATGGAATTTCACAATTAATTAAATTCAACCATTTTTATCCCATTAACATGTATACACTTGCTAACAACATAATTATTTCAAATATGAAACAAAAAAGACATGCAGTTGTTAAAATATGAGCATTTCAAGATTTGAATTTATGCCTTTTCTACTCATGAATATGCATGACCTTTCCACCAAAAACAATACGGCACATCTGCAGTCCATGGGCAATATGTGTACCACATAACCTGTATCCCACATATATTCTTGAGATACTGTCTTTACAAGCTCTCTTCAACAAAATCATGCTAAGCCCCGCCCACTATGCATATTAATGAAATTCAACGTTTTGGTACCACGAACATCTACACACATAACTAACAACATAATTACATCACATATAAAACAAAACAGACATGTGGTTCTTAAAATATGGCATTTCAAGATTTTTACATTAAGCCCCCCCCTATGCATTAATATGCATGACATCACCACAAAACCAATGTGGCACATCTACTGACCATGGGCTATTTGTGTACCACATATGACATGAATCCCATGTATCATTCTTAAGAATCTGTGATTACAAGCTCTTTTCAACAAAATCATGTTAAGCCCTGCCTACTATGCATATTAATAAAATTCAACATTTTTATACCATGCACATACACACACTAGCTAACATCGTAATTGTACCAAATATGAAACAAAACAGATATGTGGTTGTTAAAACAAAAGCATTGCAAGATTTTTACATTAAGCCCCACCTACTCATTAATATACATGACATCTCCACCAAAAACAATAGGGCACATCTTCGAGCCATGGGTTATCTGTGTACCACATATAACATGAATCCACTGTACCATTCTTGAGATACCGTGTTTACGAGCTCAGCGTCACACATATACACACACACACACCCATACATGACCGCATAGGTTTCTGATGCTTTTGCATCAGAACCAAAAATTGCTGACAGTGTAAAAATGTTTCCAGAATTGTGTCAAAATAGCGGCCTTAAATGTTCTGCAGCTATATTTTACTGAAAAAAGGGTCATTGCATCCTTTGGACCTTTAAGCAAAGTTTTATGGACTGTTTTACTTTTTGTCAAGCCATTGAAAGAAGGGGGAGAAGAGAGTGAGGGGAAGGGGGTCAAACACATCAAAAGTTGCTGAGTGTATATAAAAATTGCACAATCATAAACAACATACCTGACAAGATCCTTCCCGTAATCTTTTTGCAGCCTCCATTTCATTATGCAATCAAGGCAAACTGGATGAGAACAATTGGGGAAAATTCCAAACTTCCTGCTATTCTTTGATTCTCGCTGAAATACCACCTCGCCGCATATACTGCACTCTACATCTTTGGTTATCTGAATTTTTGGACAAACCTATCAGAGTCGAAAAGAAATCAAAACATAAATATGATTAATATGACACAATCTAAAACTTTTAAGTATCACCTAAAAAATAAAGCTTAGAAGCTTCTACTAGACACATCTCTATGATATTGCTTCTTTTGTGTGGTGCAAAACTGATCAACTCTTCTAATCCCTTTTGAGCTGAAGTGATAAAACTGATATGAGAGTAACTTCTAAGAATTACAGGATGAAGGTATACTTCTAAGGAAATTCATGATAAGCTGGGTTTTTGTCTTGTAAGTTGCCTGTGAAGTAGAGGGAGACATAGCAACCCATCTGTAGCATCCACAACAACTTTAAGCTATAATGGAATGTTGCTTGCCTCAAAAGATAATAAGTCTTTGTTTCAGGAGCAATTTATTTCTCACTCACAATAAGAAAGTTCTGGCCTGATAAGAACTGAAAACAAGAAGTCTATGTCTCAATGGTAATTCATATTTCCTGGAAAGAAGAACATGTCTGGTTTTCATTATACCCATATACCTAAAAAAATATTCTTAAAAATATATGCCCATGAATCAATTTGCATGCTGTGAATTTCATAAAAATGACTGGTGTATAAAGTCTACCATAGAGAAGTGATGCACCTATGCAAATATAATTCAATCTACTTCAAATTTACCATATTTTAAAAAGCCTGCTTCAAACTTTTATCAGCCACAACTTGAAAAAGCAATTATTTTTGAAATTGAAAGTACTAATCCACTCAGCTTGAGAGGAAGGGGAGTGGGAAGGGGAGTGGGAAGGGGAGTGGGAAGGGGAGGGGAAGGGAGGGGAAGTGGAGGGGAAAGGGGGAGGGTAAGGGGGAGGGGAAGGGGAGGGAAGGGGAGGGGAAGGGGAGGGGGAGGGGAAGGGGAGGGGAGGGGGAACTTTATACTAAAAGTGGTAGGGGAATGCAGCTCCCCACCGAAAAACATACCCGCAGTATGACAGATTTTTTGGTAACTGCT